>SCLH01001403.1:68935-83031 GCA_004367855.1 Oikopleura vanhoeffeni
TTGAAGCCCCGTTTCGCTAATATTTCATCGAGAATATGTCAAATTAGGAACCACCATACCCTTAACCAAGCCTACAAAATTGGTTGGCTTTGTCCAGGTCTGTTTAAACCCTTTTCTGATTTATTCTTTGCAACGTTTCGCATTTTCAAGATTTTTTAAAAAGTGATTTTACGGTTAAAAGACTACAAAACATATAAAGTCTATAAGTTATAGACTATAACAGTTGAAGTCCAGAAGTAAAATAGGGGGCTTAATTAGCAGGCTTATTTTCGCTGGTTAGAGTCTAACCGTTAGACTGAGAAATAGTACAATAACCTTCATTCTGAAAAGTTTAAATACTCACGATTTACGTCAAAACTGTACGTCAATGTGGTTAATCGCTATTTAACATGATGTTAAATTAAATAAACTTTTTGTGGGATTAATTTGAAATTAATTATTGAATTTTTACTATTCACTGAGAATAAACATTATTATTAACTAAGAAAATAATTAAAGGAAAAATATGACCCATTTTCTGATTTTTATTAGCCATTTTTTCTCTCTTTTTAACGAAAAAATTTCTTAACTTATTTTTGTTGAGATTTTTCATAATTTTCTAAATATTTTGAGTCCTCCCTTGATAAAAAATATCCAGATGCTCCAGCAATGATTGTTAAAAGCTGTAAAAAAATTATAACTCTTGGAAAAGTTTCTTTCTTCTCCAAATTTTCTTGCTTCATTATCTCTATCAAAACATTATCAATTTCTGTCATCTCTTCATCAAAATTTCATCAATTAATTTTGTTTAATATAAATAATATAATATTTTTATTCAAGATCTAAGCGGGATATTGATATCAGCTCAGAACAGTTATAAGAAACAGACCGTTGGAGGCGCCAAAACGTTTGAGAACCGTAGCGGAGCCGTTTTCAAATAATTATGTTCAAATCTAAATTGTTTAGCTAAATCAAGAAAAACGGACATTATTCATCGAAATCCGAAAACATTTTAAATATCCGTTTTTCTGTTCTGGAATGATCATAATCTTAAGATATTAAGAATATTCCGGTGAAGAAAACTGTTCAGGCCGAAAGAAATTAATTAGATTACGTTTTTCGAAAAAGATCATACAATATTTAAAAAAAATCCTCGAAAAACTCAATCTTCATCTAATTATCTATTGTTATGGATGAAAAAAACTGAGTTACGTTAGTCGGTTCTTGCCAAAGTTATTTGTACCAGTATAAAAAAGCTTTAAGGGTGTGGGTGTTGCAGATTTTGACAGTTTACTAAGCTATTTTTGGATAAACTAGCAGAGCTGATATCCCAAAAACTTTTGCATCTTGAAGAACAACTTTTCACGATGANTTTATCGGCAAATAATCAAAAGAGTAAGCATCAATGAGAGTTATCACCTGATAAACCGAACTGGTCAGAGAAAAAATACGCTTATCTTTCATGTCAAAATAGGAATATATTGTTACGAGTTGTTTTTAACAAATGTCTTAAAAAACTCGTGCATGTTTTCCTGTAAAGACAAGTATTGTAAAGCGCGAGCTAAATTTTTATTAAAAAGTGAATTTGTAAAACGAAAAGTTACGCCTAGACCAAATGGTTTCCAAAAAGTGAATTTTTATATTGATCGTGAGGATCCAAAATTAAGAGATTTATCAAATTGGACAGTCAAAAACCTAACTTGTCAATTTGTGCATTCTGCCAGTTGTGAAGTCGACTTTTATGGCCACTTAAGGCGTGAATTTCGTACGGGACAAACTGAGAAAGCCATCTTGATCAAGAAACAGGTTGTCTCAGAAACTTTATAAGAGTGGAAATTTGTTCGCCCCGAGTTTAACGATCCCAAAATAAATAGGGTTACGAAATTGAATGAAAATAATCTTTTATCTGAACTTCCATTACTTTAACTTTGTTATTTTATCAATAAAATTCATTATAAATAATTCAAAAATTCTTATTTCACAAAAACAACTATGGGGTATAATAATATATAATTTATAGCCTATACTAGATTTTTTAAAATGAAATCAGCCCGCTCAGTACACCACACTCACATAATATATAAACGTCGTGCGCAGGACACCTAACGGCAGAAATAAAAAAGGGTTAGAAGTGTGTAAAAAAACATATGTTAGACGTTCTGGCAATTAATCAGACGTTCTGACAAAATATTTTGCCAGTCTTACCGCAATTAAATTAATTTTTCAATAATTTCAGCGTAATATTTGAAAGTAAAAAAAATATCTTCTTAAAATTTTCACCTGAGAATTAAGCCTTAAGGCTATCAATGATAATAAATTCACTCTGTCGCATATTGAAGCAAATCGTCGTCTTATTACAAAACTTGACAAAAAATTAATAAAAAAGTTGTTTTTCACTAGAAAAAATGCACCGACCCCTTAAAGCGCCTTTAATCCCCCATGCCCCCTTAAAGCGACAGATTTTGAAAAATAAAAATGCGCTTTAAGGGGCTTAAGAGGTCAAGGACTGTATGTCATAAATTAATTCTTTTTTCTTGAAAAATAAAATCACGTTACGTAATTGGAAAATATCATTATGTTCAAATCTCTCTAATTAGGTGTAAATTGGGCCAGAAATTTATTCGGAGTAATTTGATCACTATTTGTTTACTTGTATCAAAACCTGATTTCCTAATTTGAAGGTCACGTGATCGTTTTTGAACTTTGGTGTAATAAAAAAGTCTTAAAAACTTCTAAAGAATCACTTCAATTTTTTTCAAAAATTGATTTAAATAATTTTTGAAACAACAATTATACTTTTGCCAACCTTATTCCTTAAATTTACGGTCACATGATCATTGGAGCTATGGTGTGATGGGAAAAAAACCTTAGAGTTTATTTCTGATCCCGCTAAAAGGCTTTTTTTGATTATTTAAATTTTTTTGTAAAAAATAAGACCTGTAATACAGTAAAAATTTTCGAAGAAAAACGCACGTCAATTATTTAAATAGTAGATCTATCACTGTGTGAATTGTCATTCATACATGATTAAGAGTCCTGAATTGCGATGAAAGGCCATTTGGTCACGTAAGTCATTATAAGCCTTTCATATACAGGGTGTAAGGTTTTTCTCTTCTTTTTTCCAAATTGGATAGACTTGATTTCCGCCGTTTTGATTGGTTGAATCTGAGAAAGACGCTGGTTTTTGCCAAAATTAATCGTTCTCATTAGCGTTCTCATCGCTCTCGAATTTGGAAAAAAAGGAAAAAATATTACACCCTGTATGTCGCCCAGGTTTGTATAAGGGATTAACCTCGACTGGATTTTTGACTTTTTTTTTTGCCTCAATTATTCCAAAACTAATGAAAAAGATTAAAAACCGACGTTAAAGCCATCCCTTTTTGAACATTGGTCTAGCCGTCTTTCATGAATATTCATAATTCCGAGTGGTTTGTTGTGACAAAATACTACTCACCTTTTTATAGTCGTATTTGTGTCAGATAAAATAAGCCAAAAAAATTTCAAGCCAAGCCAAAATCAAGCCAAGATCAAGCCAAGCCAATTTCACGCCAAGTTTCTAAATTTTGGACATGACTAAGCCAAGTTGGTGCCTACAAAATTGGTTGGCTTTGGCCAGGCCTGGACGATTTGAAATTTCAAAACTCAAAAATGGGGTCGGATGTTTTTAAGCTATCTTGTATAGATTTTTTTTCTGGTCATTTTAAGACGTATGATTTAGTTTCTTCAAAGATTTTCGAAAAAAATTTATTTTTCGGTCAATTTTTCGAGTTTAAAAACTGGTCAACACTCAAGTTCAATCTTAAGTCCAGGTTTGGCTTTCTAGCAACCTAACGGTATATAAATTACCCATAGTTTCTAATACACTCATCAGAAAGTTGATCCTGCCGGTTTTTTTGAGGATACTTGCAAGTCTATCCGATGTAGTTGAAATTGACCTTGCATTTTGACGGGTTATTTGAGGTCAAATATTGGTCGCCGCCCCTCAAGCAAAAAAAATGAACTTAAAAACGCTAAATTTTCACTGGTCAAAAAATCAGCCTTCTAGCGTTGCATACGGCTTCTACAGAGCCGGGTTGGCGACTACCTGTAAAATCTCGGAAAATTGACCGAAAAACCAATTTTTTTTGTAAATTTTAAAAGAACAAAAAAATCCTGCATCTTAAAATAACCAAAAAAAAATCTCTACAAGATAGCTACATAACATCACAACCCATTTTTCAGTTTTGAAATCTCTTATTTCAAATCGTCCTGATTTCTGTTAATAAAAGCGTAAGACTTTATACAACAAACTTTTCTAGGTCAGTTTTTGACAAAGAATTCAACTTCGCTATTCAAATTTCATTCTTCATATTAATGTGATATGCTAATTTTGGTTTAAACTCTAACAAAAGAATTCAAAGTCGAATTACAAAATTTTATTTATCGCAATTGATTTCTCAGAACCGATTTTCCCGGGGATTGTATTTATTTGTTTAATTTATCAAACGAAAAAAAGATAGTTTTTGTATGCGATCTAGAACTCAGAAGACTTTCGTGATATATCGATAACGGGTGCTTCTGGCTCACAAAAGCTACTTAACTTTTGAAAATGGTGAAATAAAACGAAAGTAGTCAAGTTATAATTTCTTTTAAATAAACTAATTTGCTTGCCAAATTTTTTCATTAAATTTGGCGTTTTAAGACTATTCATCTGATAAAATCCTTAGATAGCTCAAACCGAGCACAACGATTCAGAAATAAATAAATTTGAAAATGGTCCGAATCCATTGTTTTCAATTATTTTACAAAAACTGAAATTGATCAATTTCAGTCATCACAGAGAAAAATAAACAAATAGTCCGATTCGGACATTTTAATGTAAAATTCACTTAAAACTACCGCTCAGTGTGAGCTATCTAAGCACCTTATCAGATAAGTCGCTTTAAATATAAATTTATATTTAAATCAGCTAAGAAGTAGCTTATATTTTCAAGAAGCACCCGTGATCAGTATCGAGAAAACAATGTATTCCCTCTTTACATGTTTGGGAATTTTTCATGATTGCCATTCTAAAAAAGCTCAGTCATGCAAAAATTCATCAAACTGTTATCAGGGGTTATACCAGGTACAAAGTTTTGATCAAGAGTCTATATAATGACCTGTGTCCAAGCAGATCTTAGACAAAATCTAAATATTAGTGACATTTTTAAATCAAATCTTACTTGATGGTTTCATTTCGTCCTTTGAATTGATGAAACTAGCGGCTTCTTCAAAATTGTCGAAATTTTCAAGAACTTAAAAGAGTCAAATACAATTCTTAAGGTTTAGTGATTTTTGGGATTTCAGAGACTTCGTACGGTTAGACAAATGCAGACTGGATATTTTTAAAACATAAATCAGGAAGATCTATCTACTATGTATGATCTCGCTATAGTATGATCTCGCGATTCCATAAGACAATTTAGTACCACTTTAAACAACCACCGGTTTAACCGCGGGTAAACACGAGTCCAACAGCTTTTTAAAAAAAACAAGGATCCTCCAGCTTTTATCGGAAAGTTTTGAGATTTGGTGAGAATCTAGAAAATTGTCTAAATTTTAGTGAATCGGTTCTGGTTTTATTAAGTTTCACCTCAGAGGTCAGCAATCCGGTTGAATGTGCCGAAAAAAGGTGTTTTTCGACGTTTTGATGAAATTTTTTTTGTGGAAATGCAGGAAACGTCATTTTCAGAGCGTAGCAAGCCCAAGGGGTGATGAACATCGAATTGGTCGTACTTTTCTGAATTTCCGGCTTATTGGCAGTAAATCGACAAAAAAAGCGCGCGGAATCAACAATTTTGAATATCAGAGTGAGAATAAGAGAATTGAGATGCCATCAAAAGATCTTGGGTACGGTTTGCTGGAAACGATATAAACAACTATGGTCTGATTTTGAACACACCGGATTCTAAAAAATAATTAAAGTTTTTCATCAAAATTATTTTTTGATCTCTAGCACCGTTTCTGTTCGAAATCAAACCATAGTTGCTTATATCGGCTCCAGCAAACTTTGTCCAAGAAATCTTTTGGTGGCACTTTGATTTTCTAATTCTCACATTCATAATCAAAATTGTCAATTTCGCGGACTTTTTTGTCGATTTACAGTCAATAAGGCAGAAATTCATAAAAAATCGACCGATTTGATAGTCACCACCCCTTGGGCTTGCTACATTCTGAAAATGACGTTTCTTGCATCTCCAAAGAAATAGCCTCTTATCAAAACGTCGAAAAAACAAGTTAAGGCACATTCAACCAGATTGCTGACTCCTATTTCAGGAAAGATTTAAGTTCGCATTTTTCATTCGTGAAAATTTTCAAAAATTCAGAAAATTATGAAAATTGACCAAAATTTTGAATAACAAAATAAACAGCCACTTTATCTATTTTTAAAGATGCCTATATATTTTACTTGAGTTTAAAACAGATTTGCCATTGCAAGGATAGATCTTTCTGATGTTAGTTTCAAAAATGTTTTATCTTTATTGATGAGACCTTCTCAATGTCTTAGTTGACTGCAACTACCTTTATGCATGGCGAATCTTAATTAACAATATATTTCAAATTGACACTAAATCTGCGAAAAGCGTTCGATCTATAAGCAAATCAAAGTAAGGTATCCATTCAGTTTTCGAGCAGTCGTCAATTCTGTTGTCGAATATATTCACCAATTTTATGCTTGAATTTTGCTCTATACTTTCTTCATTCTTGTTTGATGATATTTCCGCATCAAAAGGTTCAAAAGTTTTTCTTATTTGACAAAAAAATCATCTTGATGAAAAAGAGTCCAAAGATTATCTGATTGAGGAGAGGGGGTGGCTTCCAAATTGACATATTCGAAATATAATATTCCCTATATGAAATAAGCCGTACAGTGCTTTCATAATGCTTATTCGATCAGCGGATTTGTAAAACTAACCTCCGAAGCATAAAAAAGTTCCGTTGAGGCCCGAGAGCCTTAAGGGGGTATTGGTCGCTCGGTTTATAAGACATCAGGGGCATTACAAATGGTTCAAAATGACCCGGGGTGATAACAAAGTGTGCTACAGACCAAATCGTCACAAATTTTTCTTTGATACTTTTTTCTTAGTATTTTTTTCAAACTAAACTCAAAAAAATACGTTCGCTTTAATTTAAGAACTAAAACGTCAAAATATCATCTTTACTGAAGCAAACTTTCTGACGATTGTTTTAGTGGCTTTTTTGAGCCTACAAACAAAAAAATCGAAGCACCCTTTTTTTCGAAATTTTTCTCGTGGGTCCTTAAATAAATCATATTTTAAGTTAAGGGTTGAAATCCGAAAAAATGAACAATTTTATTGTTTGTATTTGTATGAGTTAGCTTAACAACAAATAAATGAATTTGAAAAAAAAACCTAAGAGGAGATAGTTTTTCCGACGGATAATTCGTAAAAAACGGTGGTTTTCTGCATATTTCATAAAAAATAGAGCGAAATTATATATTTTGACCAAAATTAAGATTTGCCTATCACTTTTACAAGTTAGGTCAAAATTTCAGATAATTTCGACATAAAACGTAGGAGGAGATAATTTCACCATTTTGGCTTGAGTCTTCTTGTGTCGCTTATGTGTCAGGCAGTGTGTGCATACAAAAAAGTTTTGACACATTTCTCACGCAAGCTAAAGGCTGAATCTACAAACTGGCTGATCTAAATAATATCTTCGAAGCCCTGGCTGACTAATATTTCATCGAGAAAAATCAATTTCAGCGACCAGTACCCCCTGAAGCAGGCTCCCAAACGGTTAAGAGATAGAAGGGAAAAACCAAGGGGATAGGGATAGGGAAGGGGCTTGGTGCATTCTGACAGCTTTGCATTGTTTTCTATTTTTTTCTCTTGGTGGAAAACTTTTTGCCACTTTGAAATTTTCGGATTAAAACGTTTTTAAAAAACACTCAAATAACGCGCGTTTGCTATCGAAGGTTTCTAAATTACAGTAAAACTAATCTTCTATTTTTTATTTATTAGAAACTTAAAAAAACGGTCTCGAGCAGCGTTGAAAATTTATCTAATTAAAATTCATACGATTTTTACGTCAAAATAAAAAATTTAAACTTTTGTGATGAAAAAACAAAATTTTGACACATCGAAAGAATAATTTTTTTTCATGAGTTTAATTTATCAAATTTCACACGATGGATTGGTCGGCTTACCAATTTGGCAATTATAAGTGTTATCAATTTTCTTCAATTCTAAATGAAAGAGGGCTTTTATGGATTTCTGCCAAACCGTAGTTTCGTTTCTAAAAGTATTATTCAGAATATTAACAAGAGCGACGAAACAAACGAGGACATATTTTAATATAGTGAAAATAGTCATTCCCAATATTTTCAGCAAAGGACTTCAGAAAAATTAGTTTGAAAATTTTTATCGAGAAATGAGGAAACTTTCAAAATATTTCCAAATAGTTTCGACCGAAAATCCCATAGAAAAGTCAGATTATTTTTCAAATAGCATACTCAACCTAGTATGCTCCACCTGTAAAAAAAATATGTGGTCACCTACGCCAAAAGTCAAAGTAGCTATTTTGAAGAGTTTTTTCGTTGATTTGAAACAAATACTGGTAAAAAATTAAACAAAAAATAAAGCATTTTTATATTATTCAAATTCAAAATTTATATCGAACTTTCACTTTTTATTATAAGTATCTTCAGGATAATTTTTTTTTTCAAAAACATAATTTAGTTTGAAACAAATTTTTACCGAGTTATCTAGAACCTACAGTTGAAATTTTCAAGGTGAAGTTTTGCGAGTACCTATTTTAAATAAGTGTTTTTCAAAAAATATATAAGTACAGTGGGCCTATTCTATAAAATTTTTTAATGGATATGTAGCATTTTATGGAGTTTGAAATGAATGCAGTACAGTGGACTTAGTCTAAAAACATATATCAGTACACTTGGCCTATTCTTTAAAAAATGTTAAGGGATATGTAGCATTTTTTATGCAGTTTGTGGTTAAAATGAAGTACAGTGGACCTAGTCTAAAACAAAATATGGAATATATTTCATAAAGGATAATTTTTTGAAAACAGGAATTTTGCATTTTTAATGCAATTTTATATAATGTTCGGAACTGTTTTCTCATAATTTGTCGAATTCGAAAAGTTTAATTCGAACTTAAAATTTAGTCAAAAATCAATAACTCGAAATTATGTAGTTACAAAAGTTGCCTGGATTTTGAAACATTATTTTGATGGTATATTGAAGAGAATATATAAATTCTTTTTAGAGTTGTATCAAGAGCTCATATCCGTATGTGTCAAAATGCATCGAGGCCCTTAGAGGAAAAGTTAACGCAAATATAATACATTCATTTTAAAGCTCTAACAATTGTGTTTCAATCTAACTATGAAAAATAAAATTTTTCTCATTTCAAGGTCAATTTTTTATCAGAGAGTATTGAATTTTGAAATTTTTTTTTTGGCGTGAAATCATCATTTAAAGAAAAACTGGGAGGATATCAGTTTCACATATAAATATAAAAAATCCGCCTTACGATTGGCAACCAAAAGAGTTCTACCGCAACAATTTGCGGCATCTATGAAACCGGCGGGAGGTGACTGATTAGCGCCAAGTAAGGCAAATAGCGTCGCATGACTTTTTGATTGGATGGATAAAATCTTCTCATTTTTTAACACATAAAATAATTGAAAATTTCATACTGGTGAAAGCCTTTAAAATTCAATTTTGGGAAAATTTTCATGTGAAAAACTTCATGTCAATTTTTGAGATTGAAAAGGGTGCCTCGACAAAGTTGCTATATTTTAAAAAGTAAGAGAGGCAAAGAGGAGACTTACGCACCCAAAGAAAGAGCATAGTGAAAAACTCAAGTCATGCAAATAACACGTTAATTGGATGATACAGCTATAAAATACGATTNTGAGCGTAGGTTGAGGTATCAGATGCTCTGAATAGTACTGGCAACTTCCTTCAGAGTTGTACTACGTATTTGGAAGAAAAATTAATTATTTCTGAAGCCAGGTTTCTCAGAAACTTTGCTTGAAAATGTGTTAAAAAGAGCCAAATTATCGTCCCCCACATCCTTAAATATACTGAAAACTAAGAGCTTATGAGAAAAACCGAAAATGCTTATTTGTAGATTCATCTTTAATCTTGCAAAAACGTGCAACACAAATTATTTTCGACCATCACACCAATGGGTACAGTATCGTTACAAGATGATGTTTTCCAAACTGCGAAATCTATCTCTTCTCAGGTTTTATTTTAAAATAAACCTTAATTTTAACATAACCTGTATAATGAGTATTCAAAACTTTAATGAAGCGTTTATGTCGATAAGTGCTATATTTCTTCTAGAATTTGCAATAAACCACCGGTTTTTGAACTTTGTTCATCGGAAAATATATCTCCTCCTAGGTTAAATTTCAAAATTCACTCACATTTTTGCAAAAGGTAGCTCAAAACAAATGAAAACTTCTATCGAGTGTTATTGTTTTATTTCGACCCCAAACTCAAAATATGAATTTTTCAAGGTCACGTGAAAAAAAATATGTGTTCGATTTTTTCGAAAGTAGGCTTAAAAGAAAACTAGTGAAACCCTGATGACAAAGTTGGCTTACGTCAAGTCGATATTTTGAAGTTTTAGTGGTCAAATTCGAGCAAACGTTATTTTTTAACTTCATCTATAAAAAAATACTTAGAAAAAAACGAAAAAATGCAAAAATTTCGAAAAATTTTTTTTGATGATTGGGTTCTCAGTACACTTAATTATCACCCCGTATCAATTTGAAGCGCTTTTAGTGCCTCTTAGGCCTTTATCAAATCAGAGTCGTATACCCCCTTAAGGGGATTGTGGGTGCAGTAGTTATTTTCAACCACGGTCTCAAATTCGGTATTATTTTTCTTGTACCCGACCATCCCGCACATGTGAAATTAATTGCAAGCAAAAATTTTTTTTTCTATCGAATAACTAGTTCTAAAAAATCGGATTAATTTATTTGCAATTCCAGACATAGGATAGTCTCAAATTACAAACAAAATAATAATCACAGCAAAAAAATACAAAAAATGAAAGTATTTCAATATTGCAATTGTTACAATTTTTGTCTCTTTTTCAATATTTCAATTTTTAGCCTAATCCATGATATAAAGGCGCATTGAATCAGCTTAAAATAGTGATTGCGACAAATTTAAAAAAAAATATTAAAATTTTGTAAGGTTTCAATTTCACTTAGATAATCGAGAATGATTAATGAAAAAGAAAAAAGAAATAGCATAACCGTTCGCGAGTTAAACTTTTTTTTGTAAAATAATGTACATTTTGCCTATATCCGTTTATCACTTTTTGGTTAGAATGCGTAGCCACAACGGTTAAAATCACACGTTAAAAGAGTAGTGGCTACGCATTCTAACAAAAAAGTGATTAAGGATATTTACTATAGCAATGCATTTCAAAATAAATTCTAGCGAAATTAAGATGAACTTAAAAAAAATTCTCAGGCTACATTGTAGAGAATGTTTTTCTGACAAATAATATCGCATTATGTAATCCGTGGATATCAAGTTAAACTTTACATGAACAAGAAAATGCAGCAATTTGTTTTATGCATTTAAGGTTGTCTTTTACATATTATCTAGAAATTTATCGACTTAGTGCATTGTGGTGCTTTCAGCATGTGCTGGACAGAAATAAGTTACTTTTTAAAACTCAAATATTTTTGTGATAATAACGTGGACACCCATGTTTTCAATTGCATATTGTAGTTCGTAACCTTGAAATCGTATAAAAGTGAATAAATTTCTAGAAAATATTTGAACATGAGCCGTAACCCCCTCACATCCTTTACTAGCTGAAGGCAAAAAAATTCGGGGCCAAAACGGCGCAGCCAAATAACATCGTCACAGACCTACAATTCAAATGCGTCATAGAATTTGCAATTTTATTTCAAAATATTGTTGAAAATTTCATACGATAAGCCGTTCCGAAGGATATTTTTTCCGACTTTTTTTAAAGATTTTGGCAAAAATTTCTTAAAAAAAATAATTGTGTGACCATTTTTAAATTAGTATTTCAGATTCTTTGCTATATATATATAAAAAAACAGGGCGAACCCTGTTTTTTTATAGCTTATATCGAGAATTATTCATCTTCTTATTCTTATCTTATCTTTATTCTTCTTAGTCCCACAATTTTTTGCTCCGTCAACTTTGTGAATCAAGACTTTGAGGTGGCGCTAAAAGTTATCCACGTTTTTGGAGGTAATACTGAAACAAAAATGACGAGTAAAGAAAAATTTGTTTTTAAAATACTCGTTCTCACTTAAAGAGTATAATACTTGACAACTAAAGCTAGCAATTTTAATCTTCAAAAAATTCTGAGATAAGATACTCAACAGATAATTTATAATATACTATGGCCATGTAAAAACATATTTTTTAAAATCAATTAAAACAAAGTATTTGCGTGAGCATGTTTTAGTTTTTAAAAATATAAGTTTTGAAGTTCAAGATTTCAAAAATTCAAATATAGAAAGTTTTTGTTGGGTAGAGAAAATTTATTATGAATGGAAGTTAGGGATGATTTCCTTATGAACAATTTTAAAATACTGCAAAATGTCTTTTAATTTATCGCCGACCTTGTAGAGCCAAAGCTTTTCATTTGAATGCATCGACGTTCATTAAATTGATAAAAACTACCATCAAATTTTCAACAATAGTTTGATTAAAAATTTTGTCCTAGAAAAAAATAATCGAATTTTGAAAGCAATTATAATTTCAAATTTATTTCCAATTATCTTATAACATTTTATAATCGTATTATTTTTATAACATTCAAAAAAATTGAAATATGAATTTCATTTCATAAGACCTGATAATATTAGTCAAATTTGTTAACCATTCATAATTATATTCTAGTGAAATCTTTAGTTTCTCTTTTATTTCACAGTTTCGAAATCGATCAAATATTTTGAATGAAATTCAGACTGCCTTTAAACGCTATTAAATAAAAAAAATAAGATTAGAATTTTCATTTCTCCGCAATAATTACAATTTTGCATAATATTCACATTTTCTCATAAAAATATATTGAGTTTTTCAATTTCAAATTTTCATGCAATTTACATGCATAGAGGCTGTATTTTCAAAGATAAATTAAGTGGTTAATTACCAAATAGCGATGTACTTGTATTTGTTCACTTCTAGATTAACAATACTTCCAGTTTTAAAAAATTTGAACCGTCTAAATCTGAAACCAATATTTTTTGTTAAATCGTTTATGCTTAATCAAATTGTATAATACAATGCACTTTTTTATCAAATTATGAGGAGCTGTTCTGAAATCAGCGTTCAGCTGAAATTAAAGAAAATCAGCAATAAAAAATCGATAATATTTGACACAGACAATTAAATTTAATTCTTATTCGTCCCAGAAACAATTTTCAGCATTTCATAAAAAATTGTAGAGATTTTATTTATCAATCATTTAATTTAAGTAAATTTCAAGCATTAAAATTGGTCCAGTTTGCTTCAAAATAAGGGCTTTACCGATTAACCAAGTTTTTTTGGCTTGAGCCTTTGGCGCAGAAAAATTAGCCGTTATCAAGATTCTAACATCGAAAATAAGCAAGCCGCCCCCCCCGCGGTCCACCAAAAACTTTTTTGTCCCTCTTTGTGACCCGACTATCTTCTGAATACAGCCCGTTGATACACTTATGATCTGAACAAAATCGGCGAGAAAACCTACCAATTCTTGATATAGGGTTTAATATTTTCTCATGTCATACGAAAGAATAATTTTTACAGCAATTGATTGTTATGAAACTCAAAAATAATGAAAAAATATTTTTTTCAAAAATTATTTTCCCCAAAAATTGCATGGGCAATTTAACCCAATAACAGCCGACAAAGACAAATCGTCCAGGTGTAAACATAAGGTACGATTCTTGAGTTATCAGATCCGTTAGCCAATTTATTTACATTTTGCCTGCATATATTTGACGCCGCGGCATATGCAAAATAATGTTTTGTAAGCGATCGAGAAATAATTTCAAATTATTGGACAAAGCTATAAATAGCTAGAGTTTACTTGTAATGTTCTAACTTTAAATTCATTGTAAAA
>SCLH01001403.1:83322-97433 GCA_004367855.1 Oikopleura vanhoeffeni
ATATACAGTATATCTAGGCTACATTTTATATCATATACTGCTAAAAAATACGAAGCCCGAAAAAAAATCGTGTTGCCATCAGCGTTTGTTCTAAACCGGACCCTCAACAATAGTCCAATCTAAATTAAAAACGACCTGAGCTTACTTCGTGTAATCTGGTTGTTTTCAAATTCATAATTATAACTTTGAAAATCGCCTTTTGAAAAAACACTTAAAAAACGGTAGAATCTCATCGAAGGTGTCTAAATTGAAGTAGAATAATTTTTGAATTAAATTAAGTTGAACGGTTGTCGCCTCCGCTAAACAATTTGGCAAATTTAAGAAGAATAAAATTTTTTGATTTAATAGGGGGTGATTAATTTTTACGAAACCGTATTTTGGTTGTAAAAATTGTGAATCTGAGTATGAACCCCCTGTTTCTCATGATGAAGCCCCTTATAAAGTACACCCCAAGTTGGAAAGTTAAAGTCCTCCTTATATTTAAGACGTTTTATAGCCTTGAGCTATAATTTTATAAAAGTATATTTTTAGGAAAACACCGATTTCAGTATGAATATCGACCACAGGAACGAAAATGAAGAAATCCAAAACACAGTTTATGCAACTGATAATGAGAGTATTTCGATAAAAAGTGATAATTTAACTGAAGACAAAAGTGATGAAATAGAAAAAATGAAAGTCAATCTGCCGGAAAACGCAGAATTAATTTGTACAAATGACGGGATGTTCGTAAAAATAACTCTACCCAATGGCGAAATAAAGGTTTTCAAAGCCAATAAAAATAAATAAAGAAATCTGTATAAAAATGTATTATAACACCAAATACTCACTTATGGAAACCATTTTTGAGAAATAAATTTTATAGAAACCACATTTTCTACAGTATATCTAATAAGAACGCTCGACGAATAAATCTGCCGTGACTATTTTTTTTCTTTAAAATTTTGCTCGATAAGTTAACCATGAGTTACAAAATATATTCAAAAAATACAGGGTGTAAGGTTTTTCCCTTCTTTTTCAAAATTGGATAGATTTGAGATTCCGCCGTTTTGATTGGTTGAATCTGAGAAAGACGTAGGTTTTTGCCAAAATGAATCGTTCTCATTAGCTTTCTCATCGCTTCTCCAATTTGGAAAAAGAAAAATCTTACACCCTGTATATGTATTCGCAAAGCTTTGACGAGAAAGAACCAGTTAAATTTATTATGACCGACTGGGAGCATTTTCATATACCTCTAATTTAAGCTTTTTTCAAATATTCACCTAAATTGCTGAAAATTTTATCGCAATATTTTAGAGAAAACAATAGTCGTGGCATATGTGATTTTGAATTTTTTATTCGAAAGGCCTGAAAAAATATTTTGCTTTCTATTCCCAGCAGGACACCTCAGCTTGTTATTGACCCTTTAGGACAGCCGATCTGGCTTTTTAACCAAGGATTTTTATAAAAAATAAAGTTAAAATCGCATTTTAAGGTCCATCCCCCTTTCACAATATTCTGGATAGTGTGAAAAGGGGATATACTCTGATGAAAACCAGTATTCTCCTATAAAACTATTGCCATAAAAGGGCAGTTGATGTACCTTTTCCGAAAATTATGTACTATTATCGTAAATGGTTGTACAATCCACTTCAGGAAATAAAATTTTCCTCAAATTTAAATTTAGAAGTTTCGAAAATTTGACGAGTGACGTTTTGGTCGGCAGTAAACGTCTCAAAATTCATAGTAAAAGTATTCATATTTGATCGACGTTTTTCTCGTTTTTTTGCTATGAAAAATGCGTAGGCTCAAAAAGTCTACAAATTTGTAGAAATAACGTATACAATAAAAATCTTATGTCGTAAAAATACCGGTACAAATTTTCGATTTAGTTTTTAACATAAACCGACCGGTTTATGATACTCCAAAAAACTCATCCCTCTATTTTCAGAAACATTTTTACGCGTATATTTGCACGGCAGGTTCCAAATTTTATAAAGTTATTTATTTACATATTTGAGGCACAATAATAAATATGAAAGATTCTAAATGTACAATATCACACAGAAATTACAGAATTTTTTAGAAAAATTTTACCAGGCAGTCCCAAAATCCTTTGCATCGCTCTTTTTCCAGTTCTTTCGCCTTTTCTAGTAACTCTTCATATATTTTCTTATTTTCTTCAGCTTCTCTTACAGCAGACAAAATTACAAGCAAAAATGGAGTCACCAAAATAACGCTGATTAGAGCCAAAAACACAATTCTACCCACTTTACATAAATTCGAGGGTTTTCCGCTGATTTCAGACTCGTCTTTTGGTGTGTCATCAGGGGTGTTATTTGGGGCTCTGGTGTTGTAGCTCGAACTTGAGTCTAAAGAACTGAGGGTGACATCATCTAGAATTGTCACATCGGTTGATCCATTATTCGAACGGGAATTAGGAAATGATTGAACTTCGTTAATAACATGAACAGTTGGATATAATATTTCACTCTGGGTTTTCATAGTTCTCGATATTTGTAAAAAATAAAATATTATTTTTGTATTTCTGAATATTTTGATTGATACACGTGCATTTATAAGTTATAAGAGACAAAAAGGGCGCCCTTTCAACTTCATAAAAATGAGATAGGTACGTTTTCAGACCATTAGTTTACTATTTGTTGCATTCCCTTTGATCAATATCCTGTGGCGAACTATGTTGATCAGATATTTTGCGATATCTGTGAAATAATCTCACGCTGATTTAATTGTATAGTACTTTGCCGTCATACCATGCTGTGCTAAGTTTATACGTAACTTACAATACGTATAATGCTTTTCATATAAACATTCTGAGTTTGATTAATAAAGATTCGCAAGCTAAACATTTTCAAACAAAAAATGTGGTTTTTGTGAATTCGATGCGTTTTCATGCGACTCCGAATTTCTTATCGTTTCAAGTTTATATCTTAAATCCGGGAAGAGCGCCCATTTTTAGTAAGGGATGCTAAAATTTTTCCTGGGTTTACTTACAATTGGCCTTCTTCCCGGATTTTAGATATACAGTAGTGAAAAGATGCGCATGAAAAAGTTGAATAAAAAAATTGGCGACAGGTGTCAAAATCAACTTTAAAATTTTTTTTTCTCAAATTTCTAACAAAATTTTTACTGCAAACGCCCAGGGGACGCGTGCGATTACCGAATTTTGTAAAATGGAACCTTAAATCTCAAGTTCAGACTTTAAAATCCCTTCACTTAGTACTTACTGCCGTTTTGATAGTTCAAAAATCTCTGATAGAATAATTTTACAAAAAATAAAGAGTTTATAAGGGGCGAATTGTCAGATAGTTTTGCCAACCATAATAAAATATGCGGACAAGACCAAATCGCCCAAAAATAACAATGAAGAGGGTTTAAAATAGGGTGGGAAATTCGATTTTCAACTTGCTTTGCGCTTATCTTTTTGCTTTCAGAAGTACTAAATGAGACCCCACGAGTTCAAAAAATATACGATTTTTTTGACCTCAAAAATCACGAAAGCTAGTTTTTCACGATTTATAAAGGAAAAAAAGCCATGCCGTTAGTGCTCTTGCATATCCCTTTATCACTTTTTGGTTAGAATGCGTAGCCACAACGTTAAAATCACACGTTAAAAGGAGTAGTGGCTACGCATTCTAACCAAAAAGTGATAAAGGGATATTGATCAAAGCGCCATCTAAAAAGACATTTTCAGAAAAAAAAATTTTTCGATTCAGAGTAAGGGAGAGCAGGAGTCGGCACATTCGAAAAATTTTTTGAATCGAATTAGTGGACCCGCCGAAAAAATCGGATCGGTGGACTCTCCAAAAAAATGGATCGGATCGGTAGGGTCCCCAAAAAAATTGGATCGGATCGGTAGATTCCCCGAAAAAATCGGATCGGTTTTGCGTAAAAAGTCGTTTAAAGTACACGTTTAAGAAGAGAAAAGCTATTTTTTGTCGAAATTAATGTAAAATATACTTAAAGGAACTAAATACCAAGGTATATCAAATTGTACTCTATTCCATAAATTTGGGGTCAAATTACGTCTTTAAAAAAAATACAAAGAGCGTTTATTAAGGCAAAATCAAGTTTATGCTGTAAGAATTTCACAATTTGAGGTGGAGCTAGAGATATACATTCAAATTTGAATATTTTTTTGAATTAAACAATTTTGACAGCAAAGTCAAATCTAGGGTGAAAGGACCCCAAAGACAAAATTCTTTGAAATGACCACACGAGAAGCTAAGGAACTGGAATATAGTTACAAAATTAAAAAAAAAATATCAAAAACTCTCACAGAAACTTTAAAAAAAACTTGAAACTTTTATGAAAGAACTTTAAATTTTAATTTGACTTCCGTAGTGACTTTCTGGTCATATGTGACCAGATGCCCTTGAATCGTAATTAAAGACTAGGCTGTCACTTGTTGAGACCAAAAAAGAGCCTAAGAGGGGTATCAAAATTCGAGGAGGCCATTATAAATAATGTTTTACCAAAAAAAATTTGAAATAGTTTTTCAAAAATTTTCAAAATCCAGAATTTTCAAATGTCCGGAAACGACTGCATTTGGGTATCAAACGGAAGAGAAAAAAAATTCTAAGACTTCTGGCTAAAAAATAAAATTTCAAAAAAAAAAGGATTTTTCATAATATCAAAATTTCAATTTTCGACGATGAGTCATTATATATTATCTGAAAACGGAAGTTAACAACGAATTTTTTTGCTCATTTGATACTTTTTGGAGGAGGGTTCAATAAAGCTGTGTGCCAAGTTTTATCAAAGTTGAAATTTTGAAACCATTTAAGCGAAGAATTAAAATGTGAAAATAAATTATTTCTTCGCATTTTTGAAACTCTCCTGCGGAAAAAAGCATGTGAAAAAAACTCCACTTAGGCCTTAAATGACTAGATGCATGTACACAGAACATTCATATGCAGTCAAAAACCCACAAAATGTTAAATATAAATAATAAAAACAAGAAAAAAAATCAAAAAATTATGAAATTGTTTCAAGTTTTTGATGAAAAAAATCGGAGCTCACATTTAAGGGTATCCCTGCTCCTACATTTTCTGCAGATCCTATGCATTGTTCTTGCACAGTTATATGTCATAAAAATGGCACCAAAATCAATTGTTAATGTTTTGAACGCATAAAACAACCTCAAAATGACAACAAAAATTTTTCAATTTTCAAAATTTTTCTTTATTTTACGATTGATTTATTAAAGCTATATTTACTTTCTATTATAGTCAAATAATTACACTTTTAGATGTTTTACATTAAAACTTCAAAATATCAGATAAGTTGACGTGACCACAATTCTCTCAATTTCTCTCAGCTTTCTTTTGAGCATACTTGTTTGAACAAAAATACGGAAGACACATTTTTATTTCCGAAATTTTATCACATTTGACCGTTGAACAAGCATATTTGAGTTTGGGGATCGAAATTGCAAAAAAAAGACGCCAGCATGTAATAGTTTTTATTTGTGTTTGAATATAGAAAGGCTGTTGCAAAATTTGACTAAATTTGCAAATTCAACCTGGGAGGAATAGATTTTTGCGAGGACGAATGTCACAAAAAAACGAGTGTGTTTTTGCATGTTTTCTAGAAAAGAATATATAGCACCTTACGGACAAAAAACGCCGCTGTAAAGTTTGGGAATAAGGGAGATTATACAGGTTGATTGTGAAAATTAAGTTTATTTTTTCAAAATAAAAACCTTGAGAGGGAGATAGATTTCGTTTGGCTTAGGTCTCCCGTGGCTCGCTTATGTGTTCCGGGAGTAAGTAAGCATATACAAGAAGTTTTTTTGACAGATATTCTTACGCAAGCTGAAGACGCTAGTTTTACAAACTGGTAGTGCTGATATATCCTCGAAGCTCCTGTTTTGGGATAATATCCCTTTAAACCACCTATGGGTGATCCTTGGAAAAGTGATGTAGTGGTTGGGGGAGTCCAATCCTAACACTCCTGAAGAACCCCTTCTAGCCACTCAATGAGGGCCGCTTTCTCTATCTGTTTCAAGCCTAAATCTAATCAAATCAACACCAAAGGTGTATAAAGGGGATATTTCACTCGATGAAATATGTGCAACATTAGGAACCAACCAATACCCTTAAATCAATTTTTTTATTTCACATTATAGTAGCTATGACCATCATGAAGTTCTTAACGAACAATTTTTAAGACCGCAAAAATATATTATTAATTATATTTTTTTATTTATATTATCCGAATTGAAATAAATAAACCCCAAATGTAGGCCATTATAAAATGCAGTGAGTAAGATTTTGTTTTTAATCGTTGATACAATGGGCAGCCCCAAATCGACAGCGAAAGCCGAATATGAGAATGGGGAGAAAGGTTATATTTTAAAATTAAATTCACATTGAATAAATGACCCAAACTGGCCGAAGGCCTATAAAGGGAAAGATATTATATTTTCAATTTTATTTTAATGAAATCGCAGGCCCCAAATCGGACAACGAAACGGCCGATAAAGAGATAATATTGTTTTTATTTAATTTTGTAATAAAAGAATGAGCCGTCAAATACGGTGCCGATAGGCGATATAAGAAGGGTGATATTTATATATTATTCAATATTAAATTATTAATGAAAAATAGATCCCCCGAAATGGGCCGGAAGGCCGGTATAAAAAACAAATTTTATCTCTTAATATTTAGATTTTGGATTAAAAAACATGCAGCCCTTTGGGGCTCATTTTTAAAAAAAAAAATTTTTAAATATAACATCTCCTTTATCGGCCTCGGCCAATTAGAGGGCTCATTTGTTTATTTACAAATATAAAATTTAAAAATATAATTTATCGATTTTTGGCCTATTTTTACAAACAAAAAATTAAAAAATTTTTAGGGTTAGACTAGCATTCTTGAATGTTCTGGTACAATTGCACCTTAGTCATTAAGGCCTTAGGTTATTGTGGTTTTTTTTCACATGCCTTTTTCTGCAGGAGAGAGTTCAAATTTAATAAAACTTGCACCACAGACTTTATTTGGATCTTCTCCAAAAAAGTATCAAGGTAATGAAACAAAAAATTTCGTTGTCATGACTTCCGCAGTTTCAGAAATATTAATAGACTCATCGTCTGAAATTTGAAATATTTATGATATTAATGTAAATCGGAAAAATCCATCTTTTTTGAAGAAGTCTTAGAATTTTTTTTTCTTCCGTTTGATACCCAAATGCAGCTGTTTCCGGTCATTTGAAAATTCCGGGTTTTGAAAAATTTTAAAATTTCGAAAATATTTTGAAAATTTTCAAAAAATATTTCAAATTTTTTTGGTAAGAAATAATTTAGAATGGCCTCCTAGGATTTTTGATACGCCTCTTAGCCTATATTTTGGTCTCAACAAGTGACAGCCTTTTTATCACCTATTTTTTAATTTAATTCCGAATTTATTAATGATTTTTAAAAAAATTCTCAATTTTTCAAAATTTTAATCGAAAATTTTAAATTTTTCTTATTTTACATTGAAAATTTCCAATTTCAAACTATATTTTAAATTTTTATCAGAAATCTAATTTACATTTTCAATTTTTTTATAAAACTTCATATTTTGAAATAAAAGTGTTAATTTTTTTAATGATTTTAATGAAATTACCATTCTTTTATAAACTCTCTAATATGTTATAAAATTTTAAATTATTTTTATCCATATTTGTTGCTACGTTTTGCAATGACTTTTTTTAGATTTTTTTTTAAAATCACCAAAACTTTTGAAATTTATTTCAATTGTTGTCTCAATAATAAAGTCAATTTTTATCGGATCGGATCGGTGGCCTTCTGGAGAAAATAGGATCGGATCGGTGACCTTCTGGAAAATATCGGATCGGTAGCCCTCTCAAAAAAAATGGATCGGATCGACTTTTCCGATCCGATCCAACCGATCCGATCCACTTGTGCCGACCCCTGGGGGAGAGGAGTCAAATAACACTTTTAAAATTCTAATTTTTGTCATTTTTTTTCGTTAATTCATTTTTAAGGGGGTTGTGGGTGTAAATGAAACAAGCCGTTGAAGGAAAATTTTGTTTATTCTTGAATTTCAGCTGAAATAAAAACAACTTTCCGAACACACCAAGCAGATGCATTATTAACCAATATCAGATTTGTTTATTTTTCATTTCGTCTTGCGTAGGAATGTACGTTAGGCAAAACAACACACCAAAACACCACACCTTCTGCTGGGAAATGATATCAACTTGAACTTATTTACTTATAAAAACCAACAGAGAATAGCCTTTTTCAACAAGGTGGGGCAACCTATTATTCGAAAATTATCAAACGTTTCAGAATAGTCTGTTTTATTCAATTTGAACAAAATGACTGAGCATAATCAGATTTTATCAGTTTTCTGAATTTCATTTTTACAGCCTAAAAACGAACGAGATTTGTTTTAAACCAGACGGCGCATAACTTATTTTCAAGACGTCGGTACTTTCACGAAACATCTTTGGTTTTGAATCAATTCTAAGCAAAATTGACCGGAATTAACAAACTTTTGGTGAATTGAGAACATATTTTTAACGTATTTTCAGTACGGCACCGTGGAGGCCACCCTTCACCAGAATCAAAAATTTACTTGCAGTTGATAGAGAAGGTTTAAGTCTCCAGTATTTTTTTTCTCATTTATTCTATCTGCCCGTATCGACCCTTCCAGTCCAGGTGGAGGAGAGGGCTATTTCCCCAGCAATTCCAACATTCTACACCCACAACCCCCTTAAGGGAGTGGTTGTCGCTGATTTGCCTGTTTTAAGATGCGGTTTCGGCTAAACTAGCTATGGTGGAATCCCAAAAACTTTTTTTAAGTAAAAACAACGCTTCGCAATCAATTTCAGACATTCAATAATCTGATACAACTCAACCTACGCACTCACATAAACGGACTCACAAAAAAACACTAAAAAGTCTTAGAAAAGTCTTGAAAATTCTTTTGAAGTTTCTGTCCAGACCATCGATAAAAGAATAATCTAGAGCGTTTTTTTCGAAATTTGTTTTTTGTCGGACAGAAACTCAAAAGAATTTTCAAAACGAAATCTGAAATCGAGATTTAGAGGGTTTTTCAAAAGCCTACTCCTCCGCCATTTTCAAGATAAATTTTCGTTTATCTTTATCTGAAAGCTCAAAACTAGCTTAAAAACAATTCTGGAGCGTTTTTTCTCGAAATTTTGGTCAGACTTCGTTCTTGGAGGCATTATGAAGGTTGCTTATAATTTTTCAATATTGAACACTAACAAGCTTCTACTCTCTACAATTTACATCAATTTTTTCTATTTTTTGAGTCAAGTTCCGGAAGCAATATTAACAATAATCGAGAGCTTTTTTCTTAAATTTTTGCTTTTGACAGTAATTTTTGTTTTCGACCAATTTTCGTTGGAATTTTTTTTTCGGTTTTTTTGCATTTTTTCCGTTAGAAGCAAATTTTAAAAATAAGAGCTCTAGATTATTGTTGATATTTGCTTCTCGGAACTTGACTCAAAAAATTAGAAAAAATTTGATGTTAATTGTAGGGGGAGTAAGCTTTTTAGTGTTTTTTTGAAGGCTTATTCAGGGTGAGTGCGTGGGCGTAGGTTGAATTTTATCAAACTACAATTAGTATCTATATTATCTTCTAGTCTGTTCTGCACGTTCAGAAAGTTTTTTCAATACCACCTCTACCAGTTCATCAAGAACCATGTATAAAACCTTCAAAAAAAGCTTAATCAGCGACAACCACTCCCTTAAGGGGCCCTAAATCAGAAAATTTGGAATAAAAATTTTTTACTCGAATACCAACTAATAGCATGATCACTTGAAAAAAATATTTTTTTGTCGACCATATTACAGCGGCGGGTTATTTTTTCAGCACAACCGTTTTGTGATTTAGTTGCACGAGTTTTTCTCAGAGATGGATGAACCGATTTTCAAAATTCGATACGCGACGGGACGAAGCGTTTTGGCAAATCGGATAACCGGTATACCGGAAAAAAACCGGTTAATCTTAAATTGTCGTTTCTCGTCATTGATATGACTATGAATTTTTACCATTTGGCTTAGATATTTTTGAGGCAATATTTTCGGTATACCGGTTATCCGATTCGCCGCAAAAACGCTCGTCCCGTCGCGTATCGAACCTTATTAATCACGATCTTTTGAAAATTTTGAAAATCGGTTCATCCATCTCTGAGAAAACCTCGGTGCAACTAAATACACAAAACGGTTGCGCTGAAAAAAAAACCGCCAGCATAATTGATCAATTTTTTTTTGAGGAAATTGGTTTTCGTCTTTAGAAAGAATTATTTGTTCTTTTTGCACTCTTTCAGGGCATAATCGGAAAATTTTGAATACAAAATTTTCAACTCTAATCACAACTAATAACATGATCAGTGATCATTGATCACCTGACAAAAAAACTTTTCCTCGGACCAATATGTTTAATTTCCAGGAAAAGTTTTTGTCCGGCAAAAGCTAAATTTCGAAAAACGCTCCGGATAATTCTTCGTATTGATGGTCTGGAGCCTGACCCAATAAAATTTGTTAACGCTACAGATAACAAGTTTATGTAAGTATGTCTAAGACATAATGTCTTGTGTCAGAAAATTCAGCTGCAATACAATTATTTTTTTAAAACTCCATCTGTTTCTCAGAATTCCTATTTAAATTACTACGTGTACCAGAAGCGCAATATCACCTGCTTTCCTATATAAATTGAAAACTATTTCCTGGAAATATATCAAAACATTTACAGCTAGATTTAAAACGAGTAAAAAAAATGTATTTCACAAATATTTTAGCTATGATTATCTCGGTTTCTTCTCATAGTTCCGATTTTTGTGGTCACCATCAAATGGGAAATTTAGTGAGATTAGCTGAAACTGTTCAAGAACTTTACACCTTTGGTGTAACCGACATGAGTACTCGAAGAAAACGTCACGCAATCAACCTGAATTCCAATGTTTTAGAATTTTATGCACAAATGTCTAGCAGACTATCAATCGTATCACATGATATCTCAATTTTGTCAAATTTGAAATATGAAAGTGTCAATAACATTATAAAAGTAATGATAGAATTGATGAACGATGGCATTTCTTTAGCAGAAAACAATTCGATCAAAAAACTATCAAATCACCGAAATGCAAATTTTAATGAAAATATCATCAAAGAAAGAATTTATATATTTTCATCTAAAATTCTTGAAAATTTTCTTTCTGTTAAAATCCAATGCAACTTTTAGTCTCTTATCACTTATTTTTGTCCAGAAGTTCATGTAAATAAATATTAATCAAACTTATTTCTGAATTTTCTATACAAATAAGAATTGCTTTACCGGATAGTTTATTGCAATTTTCTGCCAGAATTCGAAATATAATTTTTTGAAATCAAAATTATTTAGAAAAAATGCTTTAACTGCTTTTTTTCGTGAGTGATTTTTCAATTTTTGAGAAAAAATTTCGGGAAAAAATAATGCTTCGATTTTTTCGAAAGTAGGTTCAAATGAAAGCTACGGCAACACTGATCAGAAAGTTGGCTTACGTCGAGATAATATTTCGAAGTCTTAGCGGTTAAATTATAACAAACGTTGTTTTATAACTTTATTTTGATCACTCGCGCTGCTAATCGTCTATTTATGAGGAAAACGGGGAAATAGATTGAAAATCAAAAGCAAAATTGTGAAAGCCAAGGTCAATGAGTGCGAATATTGAAAGAAATGTTTTTGAAAATATTCCTGTTTTCATGAGAAGTAAGTGATCAAAGCCAATCTTTGCAGCTTAGTTTCGGCCGATTTAGATAAAAATTTTAAATCTAATTGATTTCCTCGCTAAGTTGGTACTATCCTTACAAAATTAAGATCATTCACGGCTTTTTAAAATGTAGTTAATCCGTAATGAAGGCTCAAAGTCGCCCCACTTTAGTGGTGCAGGAGGCCTCTGCCGAATAAAACAATTTGGAGCTTCCAAGGGTTAAGGAGGTTGTAGGGTCTTGAAATCTAATATTTGGCTCTTTTAAACGCTAATAACTTTTTATGACTCATGATAGAAACAATTCAGTTACATACTGCTGTAGCTAAGAACCTCGACCGTCAAAAAACTTCCATGTGACATTGTTATATGCCATAACGACCGGTTAACCAACATCAACCGAACTACTGTTTTCTAATTCTAACTGCTATAGCGGGTTTCAGTTCAAATTTTTGAGCTTAACTCTCCGAGGCATATAGCCTTTTGAAAGGCTAAAGCCACTTTAAATCCGTCAAAAATGATGAAAAAAATGATCGCAGAAACTTCTCTTTTAAGGCAAAATGGGGTTTTCAATGACCAATTGTAGCAAAAGTACAAATCGTCGGACCAACTTACCTCTCTCTGATATATTTTGAACCAAAATCTTGCATTCGTAAAAGAAATCAAAAGTGACGGAGGGCTGTCCATCAGAAACGTGCTTACAAAAATACGGAATTATTTTTTCAAAATGTATCGCCTCCCTGAGTTTTCAGGGTACAACAATGATTAATGACTCAAATAAACTGACAGAACGTGCGCAAAACACCAAGTTGAGTTTTTTTGAAAATTCTTGAATTTGCTCTCAGTATCACCAAAAAACTGTATTTTTTACCCTTGTTAAGGGGTCTCAATCAAAATGTATCTCCTCCCTGGATTAAAAGTCACACATTCGAAACCCAGATAAATGTGCAGCTGAAGAGTCCGTGCAAAACACCAAGTTGAGTGTTGTCTAAATTTCTGACTCGTTTTTTGTAAATCGTGCTTTAAATTTCAAAAATCAAGAAATTTCAACATTTTTCATACGAAAATATTTTGAAACTCATCAAAAAGTGCTTTCCTAGCCATGTATCAAAATAAAACGAGTACAAAAATGCTTGTAATTTCCATATTTTCATAAAAAAGGCATAAAAATAAAATTGGGAAAATTTGTTTCTAGAGCCGCATTTTGCGACGACCACCCCTTAACCCTTGAAGGCTCCGACTATTTTCAAAAAACCCCTGGTAGATTAAATACCAGAAATTGCAGGTTGCTTTCTGAATGATTCACTTTTTAGGAATAAATTTTCTGAAACTGCTGCATTTTCAATTTTAGTCCTGGCGGCTCTAAGTAAATTTTATTTTCTTTAAAAGTGATTTCGATTAAATTGCGTAGGTTAGGTTCTTTTTGCGGAAAACACTTGTAATTAAAGACCGAAAATTGCAGGTGATTTCTGAGGAAGTCACTTTTTAGAAAATCAAATTCCTAATCTTTTCCTTTATTTGTTTTTGTTCTGACGTCTCCCATTTGCTCACAATAAAATTGCGTAGTGAAGCACAATTTTTTAAAATTCACTTTTCTATAGGGTTATAAAAGTCAAATGTGAATTACATACTATTAAAGTTTAAGTCTATCCTTAATCTCGAGGACTAGAGAAACAATAAAGTTGCCAGCACTTTTACTTTTCCCGTAGATGGCCGCTCAAAGTCAGACCGAAAAATCGGCTTTGAGCCTCCAAGGGTTAAGGGAGTGGGTTGTCGCAAATTTGAGCCTCTTCCAAGGTCATTTGCCCGCCAAACTAGCAAAGGTGATATTCCAAATACATTTTATTACTACAGAACCTTCGCGGTAATTTTGAAACGTTAACAGTAATCTGAGTACATATCCCACCTACGCCGACACCCTACGTTTTTAAAAAGCTACTTAAAAAGACACGCAGTTCGTACCTACTCCTTCAATTTTCATCATTTTTTATTATTTTTTTGTGTCATGTTCCAAAGAAGCCTCACACATAATGAATTATTGTCTTTTACTCGGAATTTTGCTTTTGGCGGGCAAAAACGCCAAAAAACAAAAACAAAAATTATTGATTTATTTATGATTTAAATTGAAAGTGCGCTTTTTTTTTTCTTTTGACGCTACCGAGTTAAAAATTGCACCAAAATTCTTAAAAGTGTTTGAATTTACGGAAAATTTTTTTTTGAAGGATTTTTTCTGGTTTCTTAATTTTGTCAAAAATTTAGGCTCAAAATGAAAAGTACATGGCCCCCAAAAGACGCCGAAGCAAAATTTCAAAAAAAACTCTCTAGTTTATTGTTAAAGTTTATTGTCTTGTGCTTTCAGATGCAGTATGAGTCGAAACTGTATC
>SCLH01001404.1:0-12153 GCA_004367855.1 Oikopleura vanhoeffeni
ATCATAATCTCAACATGATTTTATACTTAAAAGGGTGACCTTCGAAAAAAAAAATTTTTGGCTATTTGTGTTTTGACACCGGACACCACCCGGTGTCGTAAATAGCACTTTTTTGAATATCGACACTGGAATATCATAGGGGCCTTAAATCGTACTTATTTGAAATAACTTTTCAAGAAAATTTTTTTGGCATGATTTATTTTGACACCATGGTACACCACTTGGTGGTGTTAAGAGCACTTTTTATACCANAAAAAAAAATTTCGCCGAAATTGATTTCTCAAGACTGATTGACCCAGGAATTGTATTTATTTGCTTAATTTATCAAATAAAGAAAGATAATTTTTGCATGCAATCCAGCACCCAGAACCCTCTTAATAGTGGGTGTTAGAAAAATCAAAGAAATTTTGACATCTCATTCCTAAATAAAATGATACGAATTTGGTCAAAAATCGAGTTTTTCAACCAGTATCACGACCGGTACGATCATACAAAAAACTTTTAAATACATTTTTTCAAAATTTCAGACAAATATCAACTATATAATATTCAAGTCTATATTCTAGCATTTCATTATCGTCAGGCTGTCCGTTAGAACAGGGCTGATGTTCAAAAAAAATAAAACGCGTCGGTTACCGCCTTAATGGAGAAATTTTTTCTTTTTTTTTTCGGACAACCGGTGACTGGATATCTATTAAATAGGAATTTTCAGTATAAAATGAAAAATGTTTTTTTTTCTCCCAGGAATTCATCAAAAATATAGTTCAAATAGTAAATGTGTAAACAATCGTGATATAAGAATGAACAAACATAAAAATTTAACTTTCCAGCTGATTTGAAGAAAAAAAATTTGAGCCCATCGAGATTCGAACCTACCAAAAATTATATGCCGGTTTATATCCGGTGAACCGGATGTTGACTTAACTTATCAAAATTTCTACATTGAGCTTTTTTAGTTGGCAGTTGAATGCAAAAAAACGTTTCTCGATATCGTCGATGGTTTTCCCGGAAATTTTTTCGAAAATGACCAAAAAATCATATTTCAGATTCCAACAGGCAATTTCAGAAAAGCTCGCGCTTAAATCTTAAAAATGTTCTGATGACAATATAATTGAGCTATCTTAAGATTTTATCCGCGGAGATAGATTTAAAAGCTGACATTGCAAAAAACGTCGGTT
The DNA here is from genome assembly GCA_004367855.1 of Oikopleura vanhoeffeni. NCBI lineage: Eukaryota > Metazoa > Chordata > Appendicularia > Copelata > Oikopleuridae > Oikopleura > Oikopleura vanhoeffeni. The sequence continues at coordinate 1,179 of SCLH01001404.1, forward strand.
ATTTGCCGTTCTAGAACTGCTTGGTCATGCGATCTTTCTGACGAATAGTTGTACGAGATGACAAAATATCGAATTTAAGCTATGGGCAATTTTCTCAGAATCGTCATTTTAAATTTTCACCGGTCGATTTCCGGTATTACCGGACTTCCGGTAAAAAATCCAAAAAATTTTGGTCGTTAAGTTTTTTCTTGGCTGTTGGATGCAGAAAACCGTTTGGGAATATCTTGCTTTAAAAAATGGCATGAGGGCAAAGGGTGGGGTGACCTAAAAAAAAAGCTACCTAAGCAATTGCTGGCACTTTTTTCGAAAACTTTTTTGATCAGATAGTAATATTTTTAAAGGCTACAATTCAAAAATAATTTAAAAAAAGTTTTGCCGTTCCTACCTTATCGTAAAAGATCAAACAAAACAAATTTTAGTAATTGTGTGCTCAAAAAGTTAAATTAACTTAAATTAATTATTGAGAGGGCTTGATGATTGGGAACGCGAGTTCTCTAGGAGTTTACAATCCTTCTCCCACAAATGATTAGGCCGGACAGGACGCGTATGAAGATCAGAGTCTTAGACATTTGGCTTGATATCAAAAATTCCCTTCAAATTGTTTTAAATCTGTCATCCCTCTGTTCTTTTAATAATTTTTCACTGCTTAAAGACATAAAATAAATGCAATATACAAACAAACAAAAAATAATTTTCGGCGCCTAAATTTTGATCTAATTATACTGCCATTAAAACTATTTTTAACGTTTTCCTAATATCTTCAATTAACATGCTTCCATCTTGATGAACAGTTATTCCCTCGAAATCATCTGAGGTTAATCTATAGACATCATCATTGGGTGCTCGCCACTCAATGGATGGTTTAGGCTGTCCTGTAGCAATACATTTTAGAAGAACGCTAATCCAGGTTAAAATAATTAAAATCAAACTACTGTATATTGAAAAGTTCGAAGCCAACCCGATTATTTACTTTTTATTTAGATGTTCAAGAAAAAATTTCCTGAATTCTTACTTTTTTAATTTCTTAAAATCGATTAAAATTTTTGAAATTTTCAGCTAAAAATCTTTATAAAGATTTTATATAAAATCATCACTGGAATTTTGTCCAAGTGGACAGGGTCAAAAATCCCCAGTTTGTCTAAAAAAATAGCGCTAAAAATAAAGGCCAAATTTTCACACGACTTGGGCACATTTTCAAAAGGTTTGGTAGTAATCAGTAAACTGGGTTTTATACATGTGGGTTTATACATACATTTTCAAAAAAATAAACTCATTTTTAAAAACTGGTATCGGATGGGAGTTCGACTGCCAATTCTGTCCGCTCAGACAGAGTTATGCTTTAATTGTCTTACAAATCGCAAAATGGCTGTAAATAGCTGAAATTTAAGTAATTTTTAAGTTAGGTTTTTACCAATAATTTGTGGTAGTTTTCTCGATAACTCGATCATTTCGCTAAGTTAGGGGTAAAACCTGGTAATCGATAATCGTGCTATGCAGCTAGACGTGACTTAAAAATTTATATTACATAAATACAAGCTACGTTTTTTCTATATAAAAAAATCTGTAAGATCGAAAAATAGCGATAAAGAGCTAAAAAAGGCAAGCCACTTAGGCGCACCTCTCAATTAAGTTTGGTAGCAATCAGTCAACTGGGTAAAAAGTATTTCGAAATTTTCGTAAAAATTTCAACCAAAATTCCTTTTACCACTTTCGACACCTGTAGATTTGGAAATTCCAGTAATTTTTGGTGCTGAACAAACTGTCAACTCAGAGGCAGACTTAATTCCCATCATTTTTTTCTTGTTTTGACAAAGAAGCTCAGATCTTCCCCGGTATAATGCCGATTGCAACAAGGTCGAAAATTGATCATCGGAAAAAATATTCAATTGGTCCTCTAAGGCACAGTCGCAATGCCAGGGATTATTGTCAAGGTGCACTTCGTATAAATTGTTATCCAATAAAGGACGGACCCATTTATTTTGAAAAGTAACCAAATTGTTAGCACTCAAGTCGAGCATTTTTAAATTTTCTAATTCGGTGAATGCATGGGGATGGACCTTAAAATATTTATGAGGATTTTTAATATGACACCAGTTAAGTCAAATTATAAAAATGACTCCAATGGGGTCAAATTGAGAAAATATTTTATGAGAAGTTTTTATTGGATTTGTTGAGCGAAAATCAGTATTCACCAGTTAAAATGGACAAATTGATAAAAATTTGTCGCTTTTCATTGAGAAACTAACATTCTGAGTTTTGAAGAGACCATTTTGAACAAAAAACACACATTTATGAAAAAAATAAAAAATGGTTTTTCCCCGATTCTAAAATTGAAAAAATATCCATGCTAAAAAAACCTTCATCATAATTTATAGCATTTTCAAGCATGAAATTTGAAGAAAAAATACCTTTAAAGTTATTTTTTGTTTTATCAAAACGACCACACTCACAGAAAGTTTGCTATATTTTGAAAGAAAATAGAAATAAATTGTTAGGAATTTTTGGGTTATTTTGATGCTAAATCACTCGAATTTCACGGCAAAGGTGATATAATATGGGTGGTAGAGTGCGGGTTCGACGATGAAATTTTCCTCCAGATTTTATTTTATTTTTTGATGAATCGTCCTGTTCCAAAATAAAAATTTTGCTCGGTTTGCCCTTATGTGATATCAAAGTCTACTAAAACTATCAAATAACTCATATTAATAAAAAAAGCACTGCAAAAGATATTCAAGCTAATTTTAAGGTGCTCCTTAAACTCACCACAAAAAGTGAGTTATTCTTCAGACTAATTTCTTCCAATTCGACCAAATCGTAAAATAAAAAGTGCTGAATATGTTCGAATCTATTATTATCCAAATAGAGGCGTTTCAGTTTGAGTGGGTTCCACTCGAAAATATCATCATCGATTGACGAAAGTTGATTATGGGATAAGGACAATGTGGTGAGCGAATCCAAGCCATCGAAAGCGTCGTAGTGGATGGATCGGATTTGATTATTTGTAAGGTTTAATAAAACCAATTCATTCATATCTGGGAGCTCATTGATGAAATCGATTTGATTATTTGAAAGATCAAGAGCACGGGTGTTTTCAGGGAAACTGAATAAAAATATAAAATACAAATTTAACCAAAAAAGTTCTTTCTTTAGGATAAATTTTATCCTATTTTAAAAACAATATTCATTAAATACAAAAAATCGAAGAATCATGCCGACCACAACGTTTAAACAATCAAGTCATGAGGTGAAAAATATCGGTCAATTTTTATTGAACGATGTCATTTGAAAAAATGTAGAATGCATTTAATCATTTCAATAACCAGGAAAAAAATTTTAATTAAAATTAAAGACGAAAAATCTTGAAAAAATAGTTTTTTGGCGAATTTACGTTATTTTTGAAGTTTTGAATAAACTTTGGTGAAATCATAAAAATCGAAACAAAGCCTGTCATTTAAAACTTCGGAACTGATGAATAAATATTGAAATAGATTTTTCAGTAGAAACACCTTTTTCAGGAGTAATTTCGATGAAGATTAAAAATAGACATCGTGGTCCTCATAATTATTAAGAAAAAATAAGCAAATAAACTGTATTTCATGACAAATTTCACGATAACATGAAAAACTATTTTTTCAGCGAATCCTTATATTCGGAAGCATAAGCTCTCGCAAATAAGGAGGATAACAAGTTAATTAAAATGAATATAATTATGTGCATGCCAAATCAGGAGACATCAAACGCATTGAAATAATTAAAATGTTTTTACATCTTTTGATCAAAATTGGCCGATATTTTTCCCTTTTGAATTATAATTCTTGATAATAATAGACTAAATATACAGTATGTAAAATTTTTAATAGCTAATGAGCGCGCGCCTAAAAATGAATTGACCAATCATGTTTCCTCCATTTCCCTGAGATTGTTTTTCCCGAGCAAAAAATTTACATACTGTACCCAATAAATATTTTTAAAATCACTCACTTTGCAGGAATTTTCATCAAATTTAAACCTTGACAATTTACATAAACTCCTCTGTTATCATGTGTAGTTTCACATGAGCACCCCACGTTACGAAGCTCGACATCAGCACATCTTGTAGAAGCGTCAATCCTGGCTAGAGCCGAAATTAACAATAGTTTTATCATTTTGTACACGATTTTATATACGAGTTAAGTCCGATTGCCGATATACCAAGTTAAATGCAGTTTCTTAAATAAAATATACTGTTAATGAGTAAAAATGTGATAAATGAAGCGTAAACAGTGAAAGTAATTTTACATTATTACGGTTATTTTGGAGGCGTAACAATCGCTAAATATTTACAAAAAAGACCATCCCAGATATACATATTTGCAAATGCACAGATAAGAATCTAAATTATAAATAAATTATACAGATTAAGGGCCCTTGACCGACAGATCGTGGCTATTTGAAAAATGCGGAATCCGAGCATTTCATTAGCCAAACTCACCACATTTCAGCCAATGAAATCGGTGTATTCTGCAATACAGCGTTTTGAGTGGATTCTGGTATCCCGCGTTGTTTGTAACATTCAAATAGTCACAATCTGTCAACCGAGGGCCCTTAATCCATATAACTCCATGACTAATATTTGCCTATTTTCTACCCTGACCCTGATGTTGCGATTTTATGCATTTTAAAGTATGGTTTACAAAATTTTAACAAAAACGATTTTTCGGTCATTAATGGCTATACTCACGTCCGAAGACTTTCATTTGTTTTTAAATTAGGAATATTCGCTCCTTTGAAAAAGTCTTTAGAACGATGTGTGGAAATTATAAAGTTGAACTTTTGCTTAAAAATTTTTGTCAGAAATTTGATATTTGGGCATCTTTTATCTGTGGCCTTCTACCGAACTGAAAATAAAATATCTGTGTTGTTTTTGACATGACTATATTGCTATTTGACGCCCGCAAGAAGGTGAAATTACAGATTTTATTTTTTGTCAAGTTACCGAGCTTGGGGTGTCAAATAATGGTTTTGGGCAAACAAAGCCCAATATACGCCCGACTTAATTTTAACGCGTGCGCCCATAGTTAATAGTACAGGGTGTACGATTTTTCCCTTCTTTTTTCCAAACTGGTTACACTTGATTTCCGCCGTTTTGATTGGTTGAATCTGAGAAAAACGTAGGTTTTCTCAGATTCAACCAATCAAAACAGCGGAAATCAAGTGTAACCAGTTTGGAAAAAAGAAGCGAAAAATCTTACACCCTGTAGACTAATTGCTTGATGATTTTTAACTACATTTCGAATATTGACATAATTGTATCAATATATATTGCAATATATGGAACAAAAATAAATTGTCTAAGTTTCGATGAAACAAAAATCTCAAAAGGTAAATACGCCAACTACTTCTTATACACCACGCTTCTTATGAACATGACAATTTTCTAATGGACACGATAAATTTCTTATTGACACGATCATTTTCAAAAACTTAAAATTTCTTAATTTCAATAATTTTTAAAGGTCACCAAAAATTTGTTTTGAACACCAAAAATCCCATACAGGATAGAGTAGTCGATGTAAATATAACTCAAGGGAGCACATAATTACTATTCCTACTTTTTTGTTATGTAGAAAAGTTATGAATAGGCATCTTTTGAGTGATAAGTAAATAGTGTTGCAAGAGGGTATAAAAAAAGATTGGCTGAAACTTGGATACAATACTACCGTCCAAAAAACTGATTGGTGGTTATGATCTCGTGGTTATACGAAAACAGGTTTTCCCGCAAATAGGTCGCTAAAGTGGTACATTTCTGAAATTTTTTTATATAATTTTTAATATTTACAACTTTGGCACCGGGACCAGAAGAGCCTATTTTCGAATGACCGCGAGACCACCAATTGTTTTAGGCCGGTTTGCTATTATATACAATTTTAAGACAAACTTTTTAGTATACTCACAAGTCACCAATTGTACATAATAATTTTTAATGACAATGATTAGTGTGATTGTCATCATAATTATTAGTACAATTAAAACATTTAATTTTTACGACATCAGCTGAATCCGAAGACATTATTCCGATGATGATTCCGCTTTATAGTTAAATAAGAATAGGAATTACTCAAAAAACAAATACAATTTATTTTAAATTCGAAATTCACATTTATTAAACATTTGTTTTTTGGTCAAACATTGTTAAGTTTGTTTCTTTTAAATAAAAGACTCATTATTCAAAAAAGGAATCCTGCGGTCTCAAAGTAATAAAAATAACCCCCTAGCGCGGTGACATTCACCAAATAAATTACAGGAGGCTCATAAACAAATTTAGCCTTATGATCCCAATTTTCCGTGACAAATAAGAAGTAAAGTCGGACGTGTGAACCTCGTTAGATCAAATGACTTTTAATGATGTACAATCCGCTAAGTGGAACACTCTATGCAATTTATAGGGAAAATCCCTGAACGCGACAAATATTGGACATGTTCGATTTAGGTACAGCGTAATTGTATTAAAAGTGTGAATCTAAAATAAAGTAAAAACGGCAAACACTTTTTTGCTTAATATTCCCTAAATTCCTATGAAATTGTAGCCCGTGAAAAAATATTACTCAGTTCAAATTTTTTTTGGAAAAATCGCCACCAATTGCCTAAAACGGATTTTCATTTTCAAGCAATTGCTGACAATTTTGAAATATTTTTTAGGGGCTATAATTAAATAGTAAATAAGAGAATGTTTAGACAAAAAATTGCCGTTCGGACCTTAGTCTAAAACTCTATTTGAAACATTGCCTTTTATAGGAAACCAAAATATTACTATGATATTTGATCATTTTTATAATACAATCAAATGCTCTGTAAAACTTTTTTCTCTGCTTTTCGAAACCACATTTAGAACTTTCATAAGAACATTGTGGTGTCAAATTATTAAAAAAAATATATTTCCGGTCATTGGAAGGGTAAAGTTTATATATCACACGCTTTATATTGTTTGAATAAAAGCATGATTGGTTCGTCTAGTAAATTCTCAAACATTTTTTATAGATCACTCTTAAAATCAATAATTTCCCACAAAAAAATGACCCCTTTCTCTTGTTAGAATTAAATTTCATCACAAGTTTGATAAAATTGCAAACATTGTCAGACATACGATCTAAGTCGGCATCAAAATTGATTGATCAAGTTTTCTACCATAAAATTAATGGATCAAATTTGATTCTAAAAACTATTTTGAAAATGTGTCACGAATTAGGGCCCGATTCGGATACGAGATAATCCCCTGCGAAATTAAATTGATTACAAGACACCCTCCCAAAAAAAGCGCGAACAATAAGATTACAATGTGCTTTTCAAAAAACCTATTCTCTTGAAATTAAGTCAAATATGCTTTTTTCACGGTGTAAATTATCTAACAGTTCTTATCAAAAAAACAAAGCCCAAATATTCATACGATCTTAGACACTTGTAGGTTAGACATACGTTTACATGTTATCGTAATTTGACTGGGTAACTGAAAACAGCTTGAAGATTACACAATTTAATTTTGTATATCCTTTTACCAACTGAACTCCATCTCAAAAACGTTTACTATCTCTATAGCGCGTGTTCGAATCCCACTGATGTTGACTTAGTGATTGTCGTGAGTATGATTATAGGCAAGGGTGCCTGATATTGGGACCGCTAAATTTTATCGGTGTGTAATCACTCAAGCAATCACTTAGACAACATTAGTGGGATTCGAACTCGCGCTATAGAGATAGTAAACGTTTTTGAGATGGAGTTCCGTTGGTTAAAGGATATCTGTTACGGTACTTGCTGGGGCTTTTATGCCACTTTTTTAGCCAAAATTTTTATATAATTCAGCTTTTCATAACGACTCATCCGATTTAGTTCTTAGATAGCTCAAACTGAGCACAAATATCTAGTGAATAAAATTGGTCGGAATTGGACCACTTTATAATTTTTTTCTGAGATTACTGAAATTTTTTAATATTCAGTTATTGTTAAGAAAATTGGAAACAATAGTTTGATTCGGATCATTTTGTTTTATTTTTCTCTTAATATTTGTGCTAAGTTTGAGCTATCTAAGAACTCGATCGGATGAGTCGTTTTCAAGAGCCGAATTAAATAAAAATGTTGGCTGAAAAAGTGGCATAAAAGCCCCAGCAAGTACCGTAATAGATATTAATAGTTTTTTATACATGTATGAAATTCTGTGTGTGGTCCCTTTTATTTCAGAACTTTGTTTTTTTTCACTTTAGATGGTCCGTCTGATGAGGTTTCTGAATTATTAACACACCCACTGCACAGTTATGAAAAAAGCTCGGACCATTTTTCAAAAAAAAATTTAAACTGATAATACATCTCAAATGTTTTTTAGAAAAAATGGTCAGATTGAGACCAGAATTTTTTTTAGTGTTGTGTACAATTGCGTGTGGTCATTTTGAGCTATCTGATAACTCAATCGGATGAGTCGTTTTCAAAAGCCAAAATGAAAATGTTGTCGACACCCTATTTACTACTGAAAAACACTTCGTGTGGGAAAAGGATATGGAAGATTTTACCTGCAGGGGCAGAGTAATTTTTATTAACGCTTAAACTAAGGTGGAAAAGTTAAAGTATTATCTTCGACATAGTGAACTAATTTTTTAGGAATGTATCGAAAAGCTTTTTTCATTACTGTGCAGTGAATGTGTTAACAGGTATATACGTAACCGAGGCCAACGAAAAAGACACTTTTTTTTTAAATAATATTTTTGCTGATTTTTAACTGACACGCAAACTTTTTGAAGGACATTTTATCAGAAAAATCCTCGCCAAAATCTTCGCCATAAATATTCATTAAATTCGCAGCAATTCGTTCGACTTCTTTTCAAGTGGTCTGATTAAAATCTCTTAAATTTTTCTTAAACTGATCCCTCTTTTTCTCTCCCTCTCCAACGCGAAAAAACAAAAAAAAATATTATTATTATGAAGCTGAGGACGATGCCTATTCTGTGAACTGTGACGAACAATCTTCGATGTTAACCCACGCTTTTGTTTGAGTCGAAACATGAGATAGTCGTAAAGGGGGGGCTATTTTTTAATTAAAAGCGATTGAAGAAAGAAAAAATCGTTAAAATATCGCTTGGATGAGACAATGGCTCCGTGGGTGTTTTATACTGGGGATGATTCATGCTTTGTTATTCATGATTACTTGAATTAATGTTTTTCATTTTATTATGATTTGACGAACAGTAAATCAAAACTCACGTAAATCGTATTTATACTAACCTCAAGGTAGAAACCGCAAAACTTTTTTTAAATTATATTTAATTTGTAGCCCGTAAAAAAACATTACTATCTGATAAAAAAAAACCCGTTTTTGAAATTGCCTACCATTTGGCTTGTAATTTTTCTTGAAATTTTTTTCGAAAAATTATAAATTTCAAGCCAACGGGCTACAATTTAAGCATAATTCAAAAAATGTTTAGCATAATAGGTTTTGCGTTTCTACCTTATATTATTATCGCTTAATTAGGATATCGATTTTGCTCTATAGCGACCCTTGTGTACACAATTAAGCCATAGTCGTTAATTTTAAAGCCGAATTTCACCAGTGGTTTACAAGGTGATTGGATAATTACGATATAAAAAGCCCCTTGGAAATTTTTAACTTTAACCTTACAATTAAGGGGGTTCGTATTGCTACAGTAAAGTGTCTTTAGGAGGACGCGTTCTAAGGTTTTTGAAAATACTGCCCTGCGAAAATTACTTTACTGTTCCCTAAAATTACGCCATAGTACGATACGTATGTAAAATATGTATCATACCAAGTCATCTTTTTAAAGTATAGACTATACTGTACAGTAAAGTACTTTTAAATTCATTAGGTCGCGTCCTTCTAAAGACACTTCTAATAATTATTAAATATATTAAATTATTTTCGAAATCGTAACAAACTTGCAAAATCTTTTACGAAACAAAATTTTAATACTATTAATTTCTCTCCAGCGCCGAAAACGCTTTGAGGAGTTATGATCAAAGCATGCCGCGCGCTGCTATTATAATGAAAATTAATGTCTTAATCTCATAACAAATAAGAAGAAGCCTGGTAATAAAGGAGATCTATCGTGAAATGAACATTTTCACATTCTTAGTTTGTTCAGGAAAGCCGATTCAAAAATATCTAATTTGCTTCAACCACCCCCTTAATCTGCCTTTATTTGAAAAATAGCCATTTTTCATAGAAATTTGTGATTTTTTCATCATTTTTTTTTACTTTTTTAAAAATAACTTTCGATTGATGATATATAAATCTAATCGGATTAAAGTGTGACGTAAAGCAGATACTTGTGCATAAAAATAAAATTAGTGAAGACTACGTTGGGCACGTATCACGTGATATGCTACACCTTGGTTTACCAACTATATTATCTAGAATTAAAAATCAAAATTCTAGAATTTGAATTGATTGATGCAAAAATATAACTTTTCAACTTTCTATTGCAAAAGTAATTGGAGCCTCAACTACCTTGAGCTTTCTGTAAACAACGTCTAAAGTAGAGCCGATAAATCGGCTCTGGTGCCTTGGCGGAACTTTTTTTTCTGTGATTCCAGGGGTTAAGGTGATATTTTGATGGAAATATTTCAAAAGCAAAAAAATCCTCACATAGTATGTGAAACATACAATGAACGGAAAAATTCTCTACACGATGCAATAAAAATCGATACTCACTTATTACTTTTGAAATTTCTTATTTCAAATTGTCAAACTTGTTCCATGTTAAAATTAAAAATTTGTTATCACTGAAACAGTATAAANCAGGATCTTCGATATAGATCTAATCGGATTAAAGTGTGACGTAAGGCAGATACTTGTGCGTTAGTACCCATAAAAATAAAATTTGTGAAGACTACGATGGGCACGTATCACATGATATGCTACCCCTTGGTTTACCAACTATATTATCTAGAATTAAAAATCAAAATTCTAGAATTTGAATTGATTGATACAAAAATA
>SCLH01001404.1:16525-48153 GCA_004367855.1 Oikopleura vanhoeffeni
ACATGTCTTCTCAATTTCCAGTAATTTTTTTTAATCATTGCTCCTATTAATAGAATATTGCATTTTAGTTCAACCGGAACTCAATTTTTGGAGTTTCTAGAAAATTATTTTCATCCGATTGTACCAAAAGTACCCTTAAATTGAAGCTACTGCAAACTGAAGTAAAAAGTTGCTACTCACTTATACTTTTTTTTAGAATTTTTCATTAAAATTGACGTTTATTGTATTTTTTTCCAAAAAATACTTGGAAAAAATCTGAAAAAACCGAAAATTTTGAGATAGATCTCGAAATTTATTTTATGATTAAAGCAAGAAATGAATTTTGTGGCCTTCCTGAGGCTATTTGGTGCAGTTATTATGTCCCAAACCTGAATTAAAAAACCGTTGGGTACTGTTATCCGTTCTTCCTGAAGTCTTTAAGAAAAATCTAGAATCTAATCGGTCACCAAAAATCGAATTTCCAAGTTATCGGATCTGATAACTTATCACTGATAAATCTGAAAGAGCAAAAAGTGTCAAGAAAAAAATTCCGCTCTCGAAATTCTTCATACATTACACTTCGCGGGCTTCCATTTTTTGATGCAAAAGGTGCATCATCAACGTGAGGAGGGGAGAATAACGTGATAAGGAGCAGCGCAAGTTTTCCCGCGATTCCCCGCAAAATCTTTTATCAAATTAATTTGCTTTTAGAATGACGTAATTAACTAGGGGGGATAAATGATTTTCCACGCTCGATCTTGAAAGTATGAAGTTGATTGTAATTGGATAGGGAAAAAGTTCTAGAATAAAAATTCCAATTTTTTTCCAGAAATCTTGTTCAATACTAATTGGGACAACTGAGTTTTTAACTCTAACTTCAGGCGAAATTTTTGTAAGAAAAAAAAATTTCATTCTCATTTTCCGCTAATTTTATAAATTTTTGATATTTCTATGGCTTTTCCCTTGATGAAAAACATTCACTTTCGGTCCTTGACGGTTTAAATATTGACTAAAATATGTAAATTTTATTCCGTTTTTTACTTATAATGCAGATTAACAATGCGCTCGGTAACAATGACTATTTATCGACTAAAATGGAGACTTTTCGAAAAAAATCTTTACATTTCGACAAATGCGATTTTCGAACCAAAAAACTCCATTTTCACTTATATCCGAGACATTGTTCCTAATCATAAGGTCATTATTTAAAAGTAATAGATCCCATTCAAATAATCATTTCCTTTGAAATCATTGTAACTTCTTGAAGAAAGACAATATCATAGTAATTGAAAATTGGGATAGCTTCGATTGTTCGAATAAAAGCGGTTTCTGCATCTAATCCATCAATATTCCAGCTAAGGAGCTTCATTTACTAAGAAAGTTTATTTTTTATTTCAGTATTTTAATTCGTATTATAGAAGTTCTATTAGAACTCGAATTCTAGAAAATATTTTGGGCCGGTCTTTACGGGTTAGAGTCATAATGACCAAATAATCAAATTAATGGCAATTTCAGACTTCGCAAAATATGCACATATCAAGCGACATCAAAAAAAGAAAATGCAATTTTGTAACCGAGAAAATTAATTTATATTTTCCTCAACTTTCTTAGAGCTTCAAAATGAGCCTAGTACATGTGCACATGTATGTGCATCAAGAGTAACCAGAAAAAATAATTTTGGGGTCAAATTTTTAAAAATTTTGTTCGAAATCTCAGTGAAAAATAATGACCCAGGATAGAAATATCACTTTTGAAAGCAATGTGCCGATCGACAAACCCTTTGAGTAGCTTACTGTTCACGATTTCAGAATTAAAATCGTTAAAAGGGAGGTGATATGATATCCTGAGATCACTGATATCCACAAAAAGTTTTCAGTATAATTTTGGTCAAAAAATTTCACATCAGATTATTTTTATAAAATTTTATTATATTTTTTACTCCATTTAAATAAACAATCTCTCGCTTTTAAGGGTGGGTGATCGGTTTTTTTGTTGAGCCCTTTATGTAAGAATTATATTATGATTACGATTAATATCGTGGTTATACACTAAGATGCCCAAGGAATCCATGGTTGGCAGATTATTTTTCAAAACAATCTAGAACAAAATCTAGAATTTTCGAAAATTCGAATATTTTTTTGCTTTAACCCACATAAAACCGGTTTTCTCATCCATGTCAGAACACTCTTTTTTTTATTTGGTGAGATATGACCCACCGAAACGATGCCATGGACTTATTTAATAATTATTCGTAATGTCTCTTAATCGAATTCTGAACTTTTTCAATTATTTTTTACGCCAAAATGTTAAAACATAATTATGTTCGAATTTGCCTGATTTTGGGTTTAAAAATTTTGAGTTAGCTGTAAAGCCAACTGTTTGATCATGAAATCTCAGCTTCAATTTGGTGGTATTCTTTGATACCGATCAGTACGTAACTTTTTTTTGCGGACTTTTCATTTCCGTTCATTCGTATAGTATTCCTATTTCTTAGATTTTTAGGATTTTATTCAAATTATACCTTTCTCCACTTATTTTACCGCATTTAGTTATTATTCTTACGCTTAGTCGAAAAATGGTTGCTTCATTCTAAACATGTCTCTCTAAAAGAAGATAGAGTTTGAAAAAAAAACTGGCAAAATCGGCGTTTATGTGAGATTTCTAGTAAGAAAGAAAAGTTCAAAATAATTTTGGAAAATTCCTTCTCATTCACTTTTTTTTGTTCTATTTATCGCTACTTTGGTGTAAATTTTGAGACTCTTTGATATGTGGGGTCTAAATGTAAGATAGATTCAAAATCCTTTAGTGCTCTAGAAAAAGACTTCATCCTTACTGGTGGTTGTGTATGTAACAAGGTTACTTGAGTCGTGTGATTCGTTAGACGAAGGCTAGACTACAAACAGGGTCCTCAGATTTTTTTACTAACTGCCCTAGATTGATCGGTCGTGCGGATAAGTGCTGTTGTATGTAACCGCCGATTTGATCTGAGGCGTGAGTTAAAGCTGAAGCAAAAAGCGTACACCCACCCCTTAAGAGTTCGAAAAACACCCTATTCTGTTAAAAAATACGATTTTTCCAAATAATTTGTCTCATTTTTTTAGAAAAAATATTCAGATCAATACGCGCCATAAAATTTAGGCACAAACTAGTATATGTGGGATAAAGTCAAGCCTAGTGGTAGATTTTTGCCGAAAATCGAGTGGTGGAACGCTTAGACATAAGGCCTCCCCCTGTTGATAAAGTTGTTTTTTTGATTTTATCTTTTGCCGATAAAAATATCCTTTAGTATGCTCTTTGTAAAAAAATTGAAATGTAAAGAGTGTCGAGGGAATAGAGTTTGCCAAAAAAAATACGGTTAAAAAGGGGAAGTCTCACAAAAATACTTTCAAATAAAAAGTGTTTAAAAAGGAAATATCGTTAATATAAATGATATACTTTTACGTATTACGGTATATAATTGTAATATCAGTTTAGTATAAATTCTTGCTATATTCTTGCCGAGAATACGATTGTAACTTTTTCTGTTTTCTATAACTTAGCCGTGACTCATGTCTCGCGGCCGAACGATTGGCCAATCCAATATTCATCTGTGATCTGATTGGCCCTCCTATGAAAATAATATAGTTATATCAAGTTTTTCGCGCAAAACCGCTTCTAATTTGGTCATTTTCTACGATCCGAAACTTGAAATAAAGAAATAAACAATAATTTGAAATACATAAAATTCATTTTCTCGGTAGATGACGACCACCCCTTTAAGAGAATAACAACTTGGCAAGCTGGGAAGGTCCTCAAAATGTAAATTTTAATCAATTGAGACCATATATCAATCTGAAATATCAAATTAGATTCAAGTGGATAGTGATTGAGCACCTTATTGACAGAAGATTTATGAAGGTAGTTAAAATTTCTATTTTTTTATGCTCGAAATTTTTTATAATTTTCTCAAAAATTCCCACTCAGATTATTTTAAAAAAAAATTTCTTGGGAAATTGTAAAAAAAATTCATAATTTTGGGAACACATATTTTCAGAAGTGGAAATTTTTGCATTAATTTTAATTTTTTGATTCATTTTTGTGATAATAGTTCCCTCGTATTTTGTTTATTTTAAAAATGAAAAATTTCAAAATGAAAATCATTTCAATTGAATATTGGAACAAATTACTTTCAAAATAATTAAGGATAGTTCTTTAGCAATATTAAAAAAATTAATCAAAAAAACTGCTCAAGTAGCGCCACCATATCTTGAGAAATTTTCCCAATTCTACAAAAAATTGAATTTTTTTTTTGGTTTTTCTCGCTATAATGTATCCTTGATTTTGCTTATTTGTATATTTTCTGCATTGTAAAAAAACGTTTAAATAATGCGTAGAA
This sequence comes from Oikopleura vanhoeffeni, assembly GCA_004367855.1. NCBI lineage: Eukaryota > Metazoa > Chordata > Appendicularia > Copelata > Oikopleuridae > Oikopleura > Oikopleura vanhoeffeni. The sequence continues at coordinate 20,880 of SCLH01001404.1, forward strand.
AAAATACTTTCAAGTAAAAGTGCGAAAAAATACTTTAAAAAAAATGTTAAAATTGCTCAGCAATAAAGAGTAGTAAAATTAATTTAAAAAAGAACGTTGCTCAATAGCGCACCGATATCTAAAAATTTGTTCCCGAATACAGATTAAAAATTTATTTTGTTTGAATCTGTAATTACAGATTCTGATGTGAGCAAATTATTTCAAGTTAAAATTTAAAGTTGATAAATCGTTCATGAAAACATGAGGTACTTTTAAACTAAGAATCCCCTCAGCCAATGAAAGTAATGAGAAACGGATTTAGCACTTAACCTTCGCAAATAACAATACAAAACCCGAATCATCATGTTTACATACATTGGTTTTGAGTGCGTACATGGTGACCGATAATTCAGGTTTGAAAACCAAAATTATCGGTTTCCAGATTTTAAATCACACATTTTTTTTTTTAAAGTTTATTGACGATGTTATTTTTTATCAGGAGGGCGAGCAGTGATAATTTCGACATATTTGCGATATCAAAACTTTTTCAATATTTATGAATTAGACTTTTCAACATACGCGGATCTGTACTGATGTTGTTTCAAAAAAAATTAATTGGTCAAACCAACTTTGGGAGTTTTCTTATTTGAAAGTGTACCTTGAGTTAACTCGAAATCCAGTGCTTACAATTTTTCCAAACGATGAAATAGTATCTGCGCAGGTTCTTTCGATAATTAATTAACGATAAATTAATTTAGAAGACCGCGAGAAAAACTTTTTTTTTCTCCCTGCTCAGACTAAATATTTTTTTTTGCCCGTTCTTAAAATTTTTGTGATAACTTTAATGTTTTTTTGGTGAACAAAGTTCTGAGCTATTTTTTTATTCGAATACACAATAATAGCAATAAGTTGATTTTAATTTTTTGTAATTTAATATTCAAAGTCAATGAACAAAAAAATCTTTCAGATTTAAATCAGGCTTTTAATAGGTTTTGCGTAGGAATTTTATATAATGGAGTCAGATTACTGATGGTCTGAGCTCGATAGTAACATTTTTGCTTTAAAATAATATGAGAAAAATATTATTTTTATGACTGGCATTCGTTAATGGATATTCTTGTTTGGTAGGGTTTAGCAAAAATTGGAATATGAAAATATCGATTTGTGTTGATCCCCTCTTCACTCCTGGATTAAGCGCAACATATAGGGAATGTCATATGTACTTATTTTGTATCAGCACTGTTTCAAATAAGACTCTCAAAACATTTTTTGATTAATGGATGTTCGAGTATTTTTGAAGCCCCTACTGGAGATACCAATCAGAGTTCTTATGATCTTTTCAAAAATTGAAGTGACTTCTAGGAAATCGGTTATTTTGATGTCTTTAACCCGTGTGAGCACAGAAGAAAAAGTTCCGGCCAAGGGCACCGACACCTATATTATAGGTGTACTGTTCGAACCTGCGTATTACAGAATAGACCCAAGGTAGTTTTAGGTTTCGATTTTTTTTTGCGATAAGAAGTTCAAACGATATATTTTTCATCCATATTTGATATTCTAGATTTGATTTTTCAGTTCTAGAAAATTTACTGATAAGAGCCAAGGTAACAGCATGATCACGGGATACAATGTTACAGTGGTGTCAGAATTATTTTGGTATTGGAATCGATGCACAAGGATCGTGAACCTATGTCATCGTTTTTTCTGATTTTGATTTTATATATAATCCAATCAAAAATTATTTTTAAATAGGTTAAATTTTTTGATGAAGAATCACAATTTTTCCTATAAAAATGGTTATTTCCCCCTATGAAAGTGCAGATTATAGTACTACTCTGATATTGATTCTTGGGTCATATACTATCAAGTGACTCTGTGGGACAATATTTAATTTGCTTCGAATTGAATTTTTTTAATAAATTAAAATATTTCGGTGAAAGTACCTAAAATTGAAAATTTTGAATCAGTCACTTTTTGAAAAAAAATATTCTGTTCCTTGGTACACCAATTAATCTTTGTTGTATGTCAACCTATGGACAAGACATTTCCTAAAAACTGGCTATTTTTCTAAATTTTAATGAGCAATAGGTCGCATTTAATGTGTTTGTGGTTGGGGGTACGAGGGTAATAGATTGGTAGAAACATAACCCTCCGTAAATTGAACAGAAATTCCAAAAAAAAAAAAGTAGTCCTTTTTGAATCCTGCAGAATCTCTTTTTAATGTATTCGAAGGAGACAATCTACGATTGGTTTTTTGTCATATGTTTTTTAGTGATGATTTAAATATGCAAGTACGCTATATAATAGGTGGTGTGGTGGCTCACCGGGTAACCGTTAACCACCGCACTGTCACGCCAAATGTTCTGTTTCGTGTTTTTCGTCTTGAGTTTTGCCGACGTCATGCTTAGGGTGGTCAAGGCGACGCTTTTTAAGGTCTTTCCCATGTATAATTTGAAAAAATTAATATTTTAGGAGTAGTCGTACCACGGAAATTGATGGCCTTAAGCAAAATTCTCATCTCCTCTAGAATTTTTCATGAATTCTTGATTTGACCTCATTTATACTGTCTCCAAAACTCTCATCACGGGGGAAATATATTTTTTTCTTGGTTAATAAACCTATACGATTAACAAGATTTATAATAAAAGTTTTCTATCTATGATAAAAAATATTTGATAAATTTTTGAATTCAAAATTAATAGCGTTTGTGCTATGATTCGTTTCGCAAAAGTGTTATGGCGTAAATATACTTTTCTTTGTTCGGTTAGCTATTTCTTTTTCACCTGCGATTTAATTTGAGTGTGTTTTTTAGTCTACCATTCGTGTTTGATTTTGAAATATTGAAGTTTATATAAAATGTTTGAAGGAACGTCCTACTTGTGACGAAAAACATTCTACTTTTGGTTTCCTCAACTTATTGTACAGCTGTTGACACTGATATCAATAGTACTTTTTGATATGGAAATTATCAAATTAAATATCATCCAACCGGAACCTTTGATCACAAAGTCAACTTGTTCAATTTCTACTAATTAATCTTCCTTTCAACACTACTAATTTATGAAGCATTGTGAATCGTATCAAGGCATAATAATAGTTTGTTTGAAGTTGTTAGCCTTTAAATCTCGAGAGTGACAGTACTTATTTTATTTGCAATAATATCACTGTAAGACAAGAGACGGAAATAATTAAAAAAATTTCAAGTTGGACCAATCGAATTATTTTCTAGTTGTTATAATCGTAGAATAAAATTTGGAAAAGTTTGTTGAATCGAGTCTAAATTTTCTCAAATTTTCAATTGACCAAATTTTTTCAAATTTGCCAAAATTTTGTCTCAATCATTCCAATATTAGGCGCGAAATGACCGTCGCAATTTCTAGATATTTGGTTGGTACAGCATTTTTGTAATAATTGACTGGTGGTAGGGCAGAACGCAAAACACAGGTCGCGCGACTTTCGGCGCGGATTTGTAGGCAAACTAAGGGCGTAAATCGTATATTCGGGGCCGAGCGTCGATTTTCATTAGCTTTTAGTTTGAGCCAAAATGTCGAACAAGTGCGACCAACTAATGATCGCTGCTGAAAAATTTAAAAGAAAAATATGCTCATTTTTTGCGATTTAGCGCCCACCTAGAAAAAAAATCAAAATTCCGGGCCCGAGCCGTCGTTCCACGTGAAGAAATATGTCATTTGTGAACAAATTCGTAAAAATTTGGTCATGGCGAAATGGCTGTCAAAATTGTTTAATATTAATTTGGCAACTTTCTGAGGTTGGACGAGCTATCCAAACATGGAATAATATTTTTTTTTCTAATCTTAAAGAATTCATCAAAACCTTGGTCTTTGCATACAATAGTATAATGAAGGTTACTACTCGTTCTTTCGTTTATTGCTTGAGGCGCAGTTTAAAAGGTCCGATTGCCTTGACCACACCCCTTAAGGGGGTAGCAGCGATGTGGCGACTGGCGTCCAATTTAACTTACGAAAATAATAGGTTGTTATTTTTTTTGCTTTATGTCATCGTGTAGCTGAACCAAAATAAATCTGTATCAGCTCATTTTAAATATTTTATCTATTTTTAGGAAAGATTTGGTTCGAACTTTTATTTTTTGAATTCGTTTAAATTTTCAAAAAACTAAATAATATTTTAAAATTTTCAGCGATTTTTAACCCAAAAACTGACTACTGATGAATGTACAACACTGCTTGTGACACCTGTTGTGCCATTTGGCACAAGAATTTATAAAAATTTTATTATTTTTTCAAAAAATCTCAATTAATTTCGGGTGTGTATAGGCTACTTTTCTTTTCAAATCAGGAGATTTTTTCATATTTTAAACGCAATTGAAGGTCAATTCTTTTTTTTCTAAAAGCTGTTTTTCTCTTTTTTTATGAAAACAACTTTCATATTAGGAATTATTCATATGGATAATGATTCTCCCCTAATTAGCGCATAACACCCGAAAATGCCTGAAGTTTTATAAATATCGCCTTGAAAAAAAAATCTCACATCAGGGTCAAGTTGGAATAGAGTTATATGAAAAGTTGTTTTTGACACTTTTTACAGATTATTGTTATGTTCGAGAAATTAAAAATAAAATTTGGCAAGACTGACACTTTTATTGATCGATAATAAAAAATATTTTCAAATTTTTTTTCTTTCATATCACTCCGAAAAAATGTACCAATCTGCGCACATGCGCTGCTACCCCCTTAGGGGTTGTGGGTGCAGTAGTATTTTCAACACGGTCTCAATTTGGTATTGTGTTTCTTGTATGCGAGTCCATCTTGTATCCGACCATCCAGCTATTGAAAAATTGATTGCAAGCAAAATAAAGTTTTTACTATCGAATAACTATGTTGTTAGAACATCGGATTTCTGCAAAAATAATTTATTTATTTACAATTCAGACACCGGATAGTCTCAAATTACAAAAAATACTAATACAGCAAAAAATTACACTCAAGTTGAACGTATTTCAATATTATAATTGGTTACAATTTTTGCTCCTTTTGTCAATAGTTTAAATTTTTAGCCTAAGTCAATGTAATAATTTACTGCGCGAAATCTGCGATAAAATAGTGATTGGCGGAAATGACAAAAATTTTTCAGTCTTTAATTTTACTAGATAATCGGAAATGANGCGAGAATATTTTCTCAAACTCTTTATTCTGATTTGAAAATGATTTAATACATCGAAATCAACATTTTAGTTTCTATTGAATTAAAAAAAAGCCATATAGCATGTCTCGAACAACAAAAAACAAATCTGGTACAATTTGAAATAAAAATTAGCATTCTGGACATGTCTGGAGCAAAAATATTATTTTCGGAGTGAAATTTAAAAATAACTTATTTTGATATTAGTAGGGATGAAATGTTATGTTTGAAAAATATTCAATTTGTGAAAATCATGCCAAAGTGGTACTCTTATATCATATTTGCCTCAATATTGTAATAATCATCAAATTATTTCATTAAATCGAGTAAACTAACAAATTTTACTAAAAAAACGTGATTTTTTCATGAATATTTTTAACTTATTCTAAAATATCTTTTGATTACCAACAGATATACTCAATCAGACAAAAATATTGAGGAGAACAGAGCACTGCGCAATTATTGAAATAAATATACATTTCCTGGAGCCTACCATGAGGTAGTATCACGTGGTTTAATTAACCTTGCTTTTCAAACGTTTTTTTCAAGAATTAAACATTTAAAATTCTAAAATATAAAATTTTTTTTTTGAAAATGAAACTCTTCAACTTGATCATTAACCCTCACCTGCACGAGATGTCCTAACCCCCCACCTGCACGAGAGTGTTTCAGAACACACACATAGACTATGTGACATAGATCGGGTGCGCAGCGTTCAAAATTCTATGTTTTAAATTAAAATGAATTTCATCTTACAAAGTGTTCCGCCTACGCATTTATTTTGTCAAAATGACCACAATTTTTTCAAAAATTTTCGAACATTTTATTTTTCAAAAAAATTTTCTTTCAGAAAATAGCAAATTTTTATGTGAGTACGATCCTTGCCACAAGATAACTAAAAAAATGAGCTGATTATGCTCAAAAACGAAATTAGTGCTGAAAATGAGGGTTTTTGAAACTCACTTTCTGACCACTAGATGGCCNTTTTTTTTGCTCGGAATCGTCTTTTTCGGTGGCGATTACCCCCCCCCCTCGATAGCAAATAAATGTTCATCAACAGTTTTATCTTGTTCCAGTACTGTTTGACCGATATCGAAATAAGATTTCTTGAAATTTCACTTATACAAAATATTTTCGCCCCAGAACTTCCTGGAATGTACATTTCTGTTGCAAAATGGACTCAAACAACTTTCCTAAAAACTGGCTTATTTCAACTTTTTATTCTTTTCTCCAGTCAAAAATTATTTTATCAGAAGTGAGACGTAGACCAAAATGGCATTTCAATCAACTCGCCATAAAATTTGAACCTATAAGCAGAAACATTTTTTAATATTTTTTTTATCCGAATCACCGATTTTTATAATGTATTTTTGTATGTTTCAAAGTAGCTTGAGCCTTTCAAAAGGCTCTGTGCCTCGAAAGGTTAAATAAATCACAGTGGTGAAAATTAAAATAATTTGAAATAAAATAAAGAGTGTACGGACAAGATTTTAAGATATCTAAACACTCTCAAAGAATTCAGGTTCAAGAAGTGCATTCTTTGTTAAATACCGTAATTTATGAAAACATTCTTGTAAAAACGTGTATTGTTTGATAATCAACCTTATTTTCATTGCAAATTTATACTCAAAACGCCCTTAATCTTGTATTTTACTCGGAAAATTACAAATTGTACTGTTTTTTGTGCAAATTTTCTAGTTTGAGAGAGTTGGCGATAAAAAACAGCCTACGGGGTTGATACTACGTGTTTGATCCTATGTATTTGAAAGGTTCAGCCTAGGGTCACCCTAGTAAGTTGGAAAATTAGATTTTGGCTCGTTTTCTGTCAAAAAATAGAAAATTCGACCTAGTAAACACGAAACGTAAAAAATATTTTGACAAAAATGTTTCTGTTTTTGTCGGTCAAGCAAATTATTTGGTTTTGTCTCTCGTCGAGGCAGGCCGTTTTTTGTAAAAATCAGTTCCGTTACAAAAGCGACAAAAACTTAATTTTTTTTTGGATGGCCCAGATCTCAGGCCAAAGAAAAGAATTGGAAAATTTGAGAAAAAATGGCTGATTGGATATGCTGATATAATGGATTTTATTTAAAAAAAATATATTATTTTTGGTGAATTTTTGGTCGATTTATTTCCGCGTGACGAAATTGGCATGTTGTCCCAGGGTCGCCGTAACCAATTTTGGAAATGCTTATTTTTGAGGGGAGTTCGATTCGGAATTAAGACCAGAACGAAGACAAGGACCCTTTGAGGTTATATTCCCTCAGAGTTAAAGACACAAATAAAAAAGACAGATGAGTTGGAGTCCTTAAAAAAACTGCATTTCTACCATTTTTTATTAAATTTTCTTCTTTTCGTTAAAACTTAAGTTACCCCCTAAGGGAACCCCTAATTACCCAACTTGATCTTCTTCAAGACTTTTTTTGTCGATTGTTGGATATTGGGTTTATTTTGTTAATGCTCAAGAAATACGTGCTCAACCCCCTTACTCATTTGAGTATTGATATCCTCCTGAGGCATGAGAGCCACTTAACTTTATGGATTATTAAATTTAGATAATTAACACAGTACTTAATTAAGGAGGTTCCCAACGGCATTTTTAACCATGAGAAAAAATAAATTTTTATCAGCGATATTATTATTTAATTTTTTATACAATAAATTACTTTTGGAATTGCCTATCTAATGACATATTTTTTATTTTCCAGAGATAATTATAACCCACTTGATTGGGTATTTGGTTTAACTGCCTTTTACTATTTGTAAGCGAGAGTGCGAAAACAAAAGGTGGCGGTGAAATGACTCCGTTATTTGATTTGTACAGATCAGATAAAATTATTTATTTTACGGAATTAGGTCAGAACTTTTTCCTACTTAATTATTTTTCACAAGAACAATTTATAATATTTAGTTAAAGTACAGGATTCATCTATTTTAAGCCTAATTTTCACGAATTTCTTGCAAATTTTTCCTCTATTTGAACTTTGAACTCCTCTAGGAATAAAACGAGTAAAGGTATCAAAACTCGGACTCAATTGAAATTATGCCGTGAATGTTAATTAGACTTGGTGAAACCGAAAAATTAAACTTATGATTAGTTATCTCAAACGAACTTCTAGCGTAACACCTGTAAAAATATCGATTTTTTCCTAATTTCTAGAGTTTGAAAAATTTTTTTTCGGATCTGACTAAATTTAAATATGATCATTAGTGTTTGGAATATTGTCTGTTACTAACAATATTTTTGTATGTTAAGTTAGCTCAAACGAACTTGTCGCAAATCTGAAATTTTTCTTTTTCAATCATGTTTTTGCGTAGGTTAAAAATTTTAGCACCTCAAAATTAAAAAAATCAACAGAGGAGATTTCGTTCCATCAGTGGTCAAAATATCAAGTCTATAACTTCAGCCGTTTTCCCGTGGTACAAAGTTGAAAAACCCTAAAACTCCGTTGGGAACCCCCTTAAGGCTGTGGAATAATGGACTTGACTCACACTGTTCTCTAGTAATAACTATAAGATTTTTGTAATAATATTCAAGTTAAATAAAATAGAGTAAAACCTGGGCTTTCTTGATTTGATCTCCGATTCAAAATACCTTATCGGGTTCGTCTATAAAACTATAATGCTCACCTCTGAAATGGGGAAATTAATGGTAAACAATATGTCTGCGCCTTATATTTCCACTCTGCTTTCTCATTCATGAGCAATTTTTCTGTTTTCAAACAAAAATAAATAAAAAAAGTTCTACATTTAGTAGAAACATTATTTTTTTTAAAGATGGTCAAGACGAATTCCTAAAAACTGAGTATTTAAGACCTTGTTTTTTCACAAATAAATAATGAGATAAAGCTGATAAAGAAAAATTTCAGAGAAATCCAAAAAAAAGTAGGATAAAATATATTTCGAACGGCTCATCGAAAAAAAAATTATTTTTCAAAAATTAATCTCAAACTCTATGGCCCATAGACTATGGGGGATTTGAACCTTCAACTTCCTTTTTAATAATTTTTTCTCTTTTCAGGTCGTTTCAAAAAAATAAAAGCCACTTTTATGGCTCTATGAGTAAGGGGGTTAATACTGGTTTTTTTTTGTCGATATTTTGTGAATATATCATTGAAAAAATCTCATAAGTTGCTATAAAATTTCTGATTAAGGACCGCACGGAAGCATGAAGGCAGTAACCGACGCGTTTCACTGTTTTTTAAACACCTGTAGTTTGATGAGGAAGAGTCGTACGATGTGAAATTACAGTATGACATTTACAGATAAATGCTGATTTGTCATAAAAAGTAACAAAAAGTTTTTTTGTATGACGGTACCGGTAGTACCGGTTCAAAAAGTCAATTTTCGGCTTTTTACCGATAAAATCATTTTGCAAGGAAATATCAGAATTTTTTTATTTTTCGTACGCCCACTAATAATGGGTTTTTCTTGGGTATTTGGAGTCAGAAATTCGATTTAAGGTTTATTTGCTCAAAATCGATGTATTTACACGTTAAATTTGCCAATTTCGGTATCGTTCAGCCATTTTTTTAAAATCATTTCCAGCACTGGTATCAAAAACTTTTCTCACAAAAATTTCATTTTCGCAATCGATAGAGACGTGGTACTATGGACTGGTTTCCTCGATATCTTATTTAGTTTTTGATGCACACTTGTGGAAAGTTTAGGTACCACAAAAAAATTGCTTATTTTAGCATGTTAAGCGTTTTGCTAAAAAAATTTCGACAACTGGTATCAAAAAGTTATAAGAAAAAAATCACTTTTTCGCACTCGGGCGGAAAAACATAATAGGGCGTTATTAACTCGACATTTGATTTAGTTTTTGATCACCACATGTTCAAAGTTCGGGTACTTTAGTATTTTGAAAAAAACATTTGAAATTTGTTTTCTTAGTTTTTCTTGGATTTATTATCATTTTGGAACAACGGGAGAAATTGCATCACAAAATATATCGCAAAAGTGTAATCCTCCGTCGGTTACGTCAAATTTCACCATCTAAAAAATATTGTTGAAATTTTTTTTGAGATTTTTGAAATTTTTTCAAGTTGAGTTCAAGATTACATTGCAGGCTACCTGGTGCAAGTCAAATTAAGGTTATCGATCATAGCGTTCAAAAAATATAGCATAAATACTGAAAAAAATACTTAGGAAAAATTCGAATTTCCGAAATTTTTTTTTGGTCAAATCTAGTTTATTTCAATTGAATCAGAAGCAAACCGATGACATAATTTTGAATGCAAGAAAAATTAAGTTCCTACTTTGTATGGATATCGAGAAACAGCCTCCGTCCGTTACGTCAAATTTCACCATCTAAAAAATATTGTTGAAATTTTTTTGAGATTTAAAAAAAAAATTAGTGGAGTTCAAGATTACATTTCAGGCTACTGGTGCACGTTAAATTAAGGTTATCGATCATAGCGTTCAAAAAATATAGCACAAATACTGAAAAAAATACTTGGGGAAAATTCGAATTTCCGAAAATTTTTTCTGGTCAAATCCGAAATTTCTTAATTGATTCGGAAGTAAACCGATGGCAAAATTTTGAATGCAATAAAAATTAAGTTACTCCCATGTATGGATATCGAGATACAGCCTCCGTCGGTTACTCCTCTTAAGGTACCCGGAGCGGGAAGCGTTCCCAGAAAGGATAATGACGTGTGATTTTAACTTATAAATACCGAAATTTAGCAAAATGGCAGATTACTCTGGGATTCTTAGCAATAACAAATCGATCTTTTTTCACGGTTCCAAAAAGTCGGTATTGGAATGGTTGACAGATGGAATGGCCGGAAAATTAATTTTTGAAAAATTTTGAGATAAGAAACCCTTTAATTTTTTTCCCATAATTTTTTTTGCCACATTAATTAATGGACATCTTTAATTTGGAATTTAATTATTTCTAAAAATGTAGATTTATTTTGATAAAATATCCTACTAAGAATTCTCATCTGTGTGTTTCACCAGCTCTCACAATTCAGGACTTTTTCATCAAAAATAATATTTAAGTATTTAAACCGCTGATGTAGGATCAAATACACCTGCAGATGGAACTGTAACCCAAATCCAAAAAATGATTAAATTCATATAAAAAACATTCTAAAATAAATTACATAAAAATTGTGGAGATTCTGAGAACTAAAAAGCGAAGGATTTATAAATACCAAATAATTAAATAATAAAATAATAAACAAAGATAATTAAATATTTTAAATCCTTCATACCTGTATCTGTTCAAAGTTATCAACAATTTGAATTGTATAATTTGATCAGTTAAAATGTTTTTTGAGTAATACAAGTTTTTAAAAATAACGTGCAATTCCCACATTTTTTTCTGCTCACTCTTGTAAGCTGTTTTTTTAGTTTGAATCGGCACGCTCAAATAAAACTTTATTTAAAAACTGTTGTAACTCTTCTGAAAATTGCGACTGGCTAACTTATATTCTTATAAAAAAACAGTATCTAGTTAGCTATAAGTTCTTTATTATTTTGAATTTTTTCTTTTATACTCAATCATAATTTTTCGTGGATTTTTTCAGTGGAACTGGACTTTTTGGAACTGTGCATTTCTCCAAAAAAGTTCCCTATTAATTATAAGTCGTTTAAAAGTAAAGTTGCCAATATTTCCAAAAAAGCTTCATTTATTTTCCAAATTTTCTGATTTTGCATAAAAGTTCAGATTTTCCCCAAAAAGTTCAATATTCGAAAAAATTCGCCACAAGTTATATAATTATTTAAGTATAACTAATAATAAACATAATTAAGTTCCAAAAGGTGATTGAGCAGTAAAGTCAAGTTTTTTTAAAACCATTATTTTCAATTCTGTTATTTATATCAAACGTTATTTTCAGTATAAAAACTGTAACTGCTACTTGATTTTATCGCGATACTCAACTCTCGTGCAATAGGCTATACCATTGCACTTCGATATATGTTGAGTTTCTGAGGTCAATGAGAATTGTAGATGGTCTAACCATGGCCGCAAATAAATAAGTAATAATAATAATATGTAGATTACCGAGAGTTCTATCGACTGGACTGGGGCTTTCAAGGGCTCATAATTTTTTTGTCCTGCATAACAATAAGTTATAGGGAGCAAACCATTTTTCTCATTTTCTACAGCCTTGAAATTGTTTTGACTTTTTTCATTATACGGTACTTGCTGTGGCTTTTATGCCACTTTTTTAGTCGATTTTTTTTATATAATTCGGCTTTTAAAATCGACTTATCCGATTAAATTTTTAAATAGCTGAAACTAAGCACAAAGATCTAGTATATATTAAAATAAAATAAAATTGGTCCGAATCGGAACATTTTTAGTTTTTTTGTTCTAAGATTACTGAAATTATTAAATTATAAGTTTTTTTTTAAATAATCGGAAACAATGGTCTGATTCGGACCTTTTTAAAATTGCTTATTTTTTAAATATTTGTGCGCAGTTTGAGCTTTTTAAGAACTCAATCGGATTAGTCGTTTTCAAAGCCGAATTTAACAAAAATGTTGGCTGAAAAAGTGGCATCAAAGCCCTAGCAACTACCGTAATAGATATACCTAGACAAGTATGGCTTAGGTAAAATCGTCAGATATACCTTGTCGATACAACCCTATTTGAAAATGTCAATCATATTTCAACTTATATATATATTTTTAATTGTAGGACAAAAATGCCAAAAAAATTCTAAAACTCTGTGAGACTTTTGAAGTATACATTTTTGTGTGTTGTAACTTTGAGGGTTAATAATTTTTTGCCAGATTCAATCCTTGCAAATGCTTTTATGCTGTGACGGCATCAGAGTGATTCACTCCCAAACAGCCAAAATTTATAACAAAGGGGGTTTAAATAATATTGGATTTACAACCTGAAAAAATAATGTAATAGAAAATCTCTTTGTTAATCTCCGACTTACCTGATTTGACGAATATGCAAGTTAGTTTTTTCAGAAAAAATAACTTAAGGGGGTGCCCGTCGGCATGAGAGGTTTTTTCAGGAGTGTGTGACAGTAAAACCGTTTTTCATAAAAACTTGAAAATAGTATCATTAGAAGCGTCAAAATCTCGACTGTTAATTCAAAGGGTTGATGATTTGTCAAATACTTTCAACCAACCGGTAAACCGGAAAATTCTAAATTTTAAAATCTATCTTCTCCGTCATTATACATGCGAAAAAATTGAAAATTCATGGAAAGATTTGTGGTTATTTTCATCTTAAAAAATTTCAGAAAACACTCCAAACTCTAGGGATTCAAAAAAACCCGTTATTTTCCAGGTGTCGGCAGATAATCATCATCTCTTTGAATTTATTATTATTTATTTTTGCTATTTGTATTTTCTAAGTTACATTTCAGAGACCATTTCAATATTGGCGGGTTGGGGTACGGTATAACTGTTTCCCGGTTTTTAATTTGAAACGAAAAGTCCGAAGGCAATAAGTGAGGCGCTAGTGAGACGCTTGAATGACGCTTAGTGCGGTTAGCGGAAATGATGAAATAAAGAACATACAGCATGTGTTTTTTCCACTTGCGAAATGAAAATTGTCATTAAGGTAATTACGGCCAATAAAAAATGGTAACTAGGTGGATTATATTTTCAAACCCTTGACATCGGCTATAGCTTGGCTTTCAAAATAAAATCCACCTAGTTACCATTTTTAATTAGCCATAATTACCTTAATGACAATTTTCATTTCGCAAGTAAAAAAAACACATACTGTACGTAGTGATAATATAACTTTTTATTTCCTATAAATTATATAAGACAATTTATATAAAATAATTAACATATATCCCTTATTCACACTTTTGTAAATATCCCGGCCCTGATTAGGAAATGGAGTGTGTTTTAAGTAGGAGGGCCGGGATATTTACAAAATTGTGAATAAGGGGATGTAAGATGAAATTTATACGAGATAAAATTATTCTGAAATCAGGTCAATGTCAAGAAGTGAAATTTCATTTTCTTCGATTTCTTCTGCTTGATTGCTCATTTTGTCCAAATTAAATAAAGAAGATTGCTGTAGTTAACGTTTTAAAGCGTTTTGGTCAAATATTATATGACCATTTGAAAGAGCTCAAAAATTCGCTCTCATTTTTTGTATTTTTGTTCGTCAAAGCCCAAAAATGGCCTCAAGTTCACCGGCTCAAATAACATTTTTGGTCAAATTCCTATTTACACAAAATTTGTCATCACTAGCAGATTCTAGAAATGTTTCTGAAATTTTTATATCTTGCTTAATTTTCAAGTTCTGGTGCTTTTGATATTTTTCAATAGTGTGAAATTATGTTCAATTTAATGATTCAGTCAAATGATTAGTAACAATTAATGAAAGTTGTATGTTCCAAAAAAAGAATGTTATTTTTCGATGAAATTAAACTAATGAAAAGTTGGAACCAGTCTATGACAGGGTTGTAAAAGGGATGGGGATAGCAAGGGGAGGGATGGGGATTGAAACTGAGGGGATGGCTATCCCTATTTATCCCCGTTTATCCCCTATGCTATCCCCGTTTATCCCCATCTATCCCCCATTCGATCCCCTTTTTGAACATATCCGAAATTTATTTAAGTGAAATTTAAATAAAAAGTGAACGTATAAATGAATATGACCATCACAAAGGGGGGGGGGTTTGGAATTTTGCGATATTGGGCACTTTCGGCGATATTGGCACTTTCGGCGATATGTAGGCCTCCCGAGCAAAAAATCAGCACGTGATAAAAAGGTCCTGTGAGTTTGGAAATTTCAGATCTAGGACAGTTTTTGACGGTGAAAATTTTGGTCGGAAAATTTTTTTGCTCCGACCACTCGATGGCGCTGTTTGAGGTGCTCCAAAACCGGGTTTTCAAAATTAAGGCAATTGCATATCGGAATTTTCCATTTTAAGTATATTTTTCGAATGCACAAAAAAAGTTTGCTCCAGATTTACATCTGAAATTTTATGGACTAAAATTTCCACGCGGTGTAGGACAGGAAATGGTGGTGCCCAAAAAGTCTAATTATGTCAATGAGCAATCATCAACTTTGTGGAAACGGTATTAGCAACTATGGGTCTCAGACGACCACAGGTGGTGCTATAGGCGATTCCATGATTTGTTGGTGTAAACAGCAACACGGTATTTAGCATTTACAGAAAGGCTCACTATAAGAAATAAATGAAAGTAACCATTAGAAAGGAAATTTTTTAAAGATTCATTTAAATTTATTTTTCTGAAAATTTTTCAAAATTTTGCCGATCGTTGATTGATGGAAAAATAAAAATGATCAAAAGTCACTTTTGACCCCGGAAATGAAACCGCACGAATAAATTAAACACGAAAACATATTTTAAAATTTTTTAACAAATCGAATAATGGTTGTTAAGGGTATTCAAAATGACGAAAATTGTCAATTTTAGCATAAACAAAAAATTTTATTAAGGATTTGAGTAACAGGTCAATATGAGAAATAAATAAAAGCCACCATTAGATAGGAAATTTTCTGAGAGTTTATTTTCATTTATTTTTTCAGAAAAATTTTCAAAATTTTGCGATCGCTTGATTGGTTAAAAATAAAAATGTTCATAGTCACTTTTGACCCCGGAAATAAAACCGCACGATCAAATAAGACTAGAAAACATATTTTTGACTTTTTTGAAAAATCGGAAAATGGTTGTTATGGGTAATCAAAATGACGAACATTGTCAATTTAAGGGAGTATGCCACTCCGATTTGACATTTTCTCGGTGAAATATACTAAAAACTAAGAGCTCATGAGGAAAACCAAAAGTGCTAATTTGTAGGTCTTTCCTTAATCTTGCGAAAAACTGCATTACAACTTATTATTGACCAAAACATCATTACGTACAGTATGTTCACAAGAAGACACTTTTAAACTGCAAAATCTATCTCTTCCAAAATTGAGCTCCGATTTTCACAGATCACGTATAGTGAAGTCCGTTTAAAAGGACGCACCCTATAAAAATTAAAAGTACTGTTCAGCGAAAAGTACTTTATTTTAGCATAAAAAGACGCCATAGTATGATACGTATGTAAGACATGTATCATATCAAGGCATATTTTTTGGTACAGTTAAGTACTTTTCGCTGGACAGTACTTTTAATATTGTTAGGTTGCGTCTTGTTAAACGGACTTCACTGTAACGGTAGTATGTCAATCTTTTAAGCCAAGCTTTTTTTGATCCGGCGACTGAACAATTCTAGAACGCCAAATACCCGACGATTTTCACAATTTCAGACTTCAAAATCTATCTCCTCCGAGAATGTATTTGCCAAATGGCTCACATTTGTATCAAGTATTCTTTAGAACATTTGTTAGAGATTAAGACGCGTTTCACTCCCCGCTGTGGTTTAAAAAGGGGATTTTATATTAAATTATATTGAAAAATGATCCCCAAATCGGCCGAATAAGAGGGGATTTTATATTTTTCATTAAATTTTGTTGAAAAATGAGCCTCAAATCGGCCGAAAGTCGATAAAGGAGGATTTTATATTTTTAATTTAATTTTTATGAAAAATGAGCCCCAAATCGGCCGAAGCCCGATATAGGGGGATTTTATATTTTTATTTAATGTTGTTGAAAAATGAGCCCCGAATCGGCCGAAAGCCGATAAAGGAGGATTTTATATTTTTTTATTTAATTTCGTCGTAAAAAAAATTTGAAAACTTTCCTGAAAATTTGGCAATTTGTTTTGCTCATTTCTCAACAATAATAGACAAAAAACATAAAATCCCTTCTAAGGGGGTGGTCGTGTCTAATTTGCAATTTTGCAGAGCTATTTCAAGAAAAACTGAACCTTGAGCTATAGTTCTAAAAATGCCAATTTGTAAACCTAGCCTTAATCTTGTGAAATCAAAGGTCAAACTGAAATTTTGATGACTACACCAATCGTCAAATAGTCGTAACAGGAGGTCAATCGCGAAATTTCATAATCTATCTCCTCTGAGACCATATCAGCCCTGTATAATCTCCTGCAAACAAGCATTCAAAATATTGTCAGACACAAGAAAATTTACTTTTTTACGATTAATTAAAAGTTATCATGAAAATTGCAGTTATTAAGGGGGTACCCGTTGGTATTTTTGGCAACCATTTCTAAAATTGACTTAAAATTGTTTTCAGGCAAACCTAGAGCAATCAAATAATTTCAAATCGCTTGGTGATAATTATATTCATCTTCCAAGAAAGCGCTTTACGTATATTTTCAGTATAATTTGGCGTAATTAAATGATAAAGAGATGATATTTATATATTTGAAACAGAATCAAATTTTAAAAAGCAAATACAGACAAATGTATCATTTTTTTTTATTTTTTATCCAACTTTTAAATTTGAGCGGCTTCAGAAAAAATGCATAAAATGTTACTTATAAAATATGGATAGTAAAATAAAATAATAATAAATTGCAGCGCTAAAACTTTAATGCCGATACCTGCTAAATGTCTTCTAGATTTGGAGAATTTTAAAAAACGTGTCAAGATTTTACTGACACAAATCTTTTATTTTTTACATTCAAATTATACTTTTTATGCAAAAATAATGATAGCAGTCCAAATCAACAGTTGAGATTTCGGCGTTTTTTAAACTTACCAGTGGTACTTTCTTCTAGTTTGTTTGGCACACGGTTTGACTGTAAATGACTATTGAAAAGGCCTTTATGTCGACGCCCCCCCCCCTTGGGAGAAATGTCTAAAAATATCTCAAAATCATTAATTTCTGTGTTTAGGATATTAAGTAAGATGTTTGCCCAAAACCTTATTTTTGCTATTTTGGGCATTTCAACATGTTGCTTTCACATTTAACAATAAACGTTAATAATTCTTTTATAATAATAAATTTTAATGTCTGTTTTCGCAATATGTCGTGTAAAAACTGGAGACCAAAACAGAGTTAATAACGATCGGTTAAGAAAAATAGCTTGAGCTAAAGTAAAGACATGTAATTTTAGCATAATCTATTTTGAAATCACATTTTTCCCCAAAAATAAATTTTCCACATTTTCGATAAAAAATTTCAAATGGTCTCAAATTCAAGCAGGGTTGAAGCTTTTATTTGGAAGTTAAAAAATGGAATGAAATACGTAGGAAAACATATTTTTGTACTTGCATATTATTTAAAATTATTTTAGGTGAATAGGAATTTATCCGACTTTGCATCTTGTGCGCACAAACAAAACCCGGTCATTCTTAATTTAATTTGAACCAAAATTAAAAAAAAAAATTTTGAGGTTTTTAAAATCACTGTTAAACATTGCATCGGAATAAAGACTAAAAATAACGATTATACCTTTTAAGAATTTCGACCAATCAAAATCTTGAATTTTTTGGCACATTTTTTAACCTTTATTTTATTATATAAAAATCTTGCGTCACTTAATATTTCAAAATATTTCAAAATCATTTTTTCTGTGCTTGGTAAACAGCAAAGTCTTTTGAACAGAAAACATTTCTCATAAAAATTTTTTGTAACGTTACATTTTTTAACAAAACATTTTTTGCCAATCTATTTTTAATTTTTCAAGCAGTTAAGATTATACATTTTACGTGAAGTTGTGCATTAATATTATGGTACGGCCAAATAGGTGGGCTTTTTCGATTAACAGTTTCTATTTAAAAATATTTGTTTTGTGAAAAAAAAATGTATCTTGTTTAATGATATGTATTCTGCTATAAAAATTATTTTTGTCAAAATACTAATTTTCTTAAAAATATTTTTTTTTTTTAAATTTTTGTTCAAAAATAATTTTTTTGTTAAAAACCTCTTTTGTTAAAATGTTTTTTGTTAAAACATGCCTTGTTTTTTATAAAATATTTTTTTAAAAAATGTTTTTTCAAGAAATTTTCTTTGTTAACCCCCTCACACCCAAAACCATTGAAATTCCCCTCACACCCAAAACGCCATTCGGGGACGCCACTTTGAGGGGTTATTGCGGAGATAATAAATGCAATAGAATATTCATTATTTTCGCTGGCCCGAGATCAAGGATAGATTTAAATTGGAGGCCAATAATTTTTTCAAAATTTTTGTTCTGTTTGCTCGATAAATGCAAGAGAAAATAGAGGTTTAGTTTCAGGTAATTCATCGGAAAACCATACATTTTTCAAAATTACATATGAATTACAAAAGATTAAGTAGAACACTGGCTATTCAAATATGATCTTGAATTTTAAATAACTTATCTGAATAGTCTGAAAAACAAATTTTCGTATCCCTTCGAGCCAAAATGCACGCACAAAAATCAGAAACAAATTGAATATAAATAGTTTTTTACTTGAACTTTGAAGGCTCATCACGGTGAATTGGANAGAGATCGACCTTCTGATTCAAAAGGTCGGAGATGAATGATTATCATTCAATGATAAAACCGAAAATAGCTCAGCGCAGCATGGGGTCAAATTTAGATACACATGTAATATATTACAGCAACGTTGGGGCAAATTTGTCATGTTAAACAAGATAGATGGAATATTGCAGATTTTTCTAAAAATAAAGTTGCAAGTATTTTTCATAAATTTCTATAAATTATTGCTATCGGTCGATTGAGAATTCTTCGCATTTTCGAGTACAGTTTTGTGACAGAAATTTTTCTTACATTTATTAGCTGCAAAGAGTAAATGAACTCAACTCCGTCGTGTAAAAGATGAATTAATTCTTGGTACCAGCGTTATTCAGTAACATTCAACAAACGCTAGCGGGCGACCTTGAGGTCCAAGAGATGTGAGACTTTGCTCATTGTATTTTTTGGCAGACTCTGTCTTGTTCAAAATTTTCAGCAAAATATTTTTGTGCACAGTTCCCCCTTAATAAAAGGTTTTGTGCTCTTTTTGTTTGTACTTTCAGGGTTGCTATGTCAAATAATTCTTTGAGAAAAAGGTTGGCCAGAAAAATAAAAGACTGTTGAGTATCCAGTTTTGACGGAATATATTTTAGCTTGATTTCAACTCTGGTGAGTGTCTAGTTTTAATTAGGCTTGAGGTCGTTTCTGTACTTCATAAAGCATTTTTCAACTTGGAAACGCGACCCTGTTTGTTAGAATACGAAAAAAATTTGTGGCAACGGTTTACGGAAATTTTTTATCCCCTGGGGCTGTAATGTCAAGTAATTCTTTGATAGAAATGTTGATAAAAAGTTGGAGTATTAAGTTTTGGCGGCATAACTCTAGGCCCCGTATAATCTTTGGTGAGTGTTTATAGTTTTTATTGAGTTCGTGTCTGAACTTCAAAAACCCTCAGTTTAATATGGCGTATATCTTAATTCAATCCACAGTGCACCTAAATCTTTAGTCCCCACATGAGATCGGTATATTATACTGGGGTCCCTACCTCCGGACAAACCTAGAAAATTTAACGATTTTTATCCGAAATACTTCTAGTGGCTATTTTGCCAAAGTGCCCATATCGCCGAAAAAACCCATTTGGCTGAAGCCGCCATAAATGACGTCATTTATCAAGATTTTATATCTCAATTATACTCTGATATTTTTTATTGCGTTTGGTGGAGACTTCATTCTTCACATTTTAATTATACACTCTAGACGATTTGAAATAGGAACCGATAATTGTGATTGACTGGGTTAACGGTGTGATCTTAATAAAAAAACCACACACTTCTAACTGTAATGTTTCTTACTATTGTGTAGTGTTTTTGTCAGGTGGCTCGACTAGGGCCGCCACCGGTGGCGCGCGCATAACATTATGGGCGAGACAATATAGCGAAAGAGAGACTTTGACATCATAGCTTAGAGCCGATAATTAACAGGATTAAATCCTTCTGTTAGAAAATACTAATTTTATAACACAAATGCATAACAAATTGTAAAAATGGTCTCGAATGGTTTATTTTGAATGAAAATCCGTTTGGACAATTATTAGAAAAATCTTAAAAATCGAAAGAATAAACATGATTTTCAGAATTTCCACAACTATCACTTCTAAAATCAAAATACAGGGGGACTCAATATCACCGAAAGTTTTCGCCAAAAATATTTGGCGATATTGGGCACTTTTGGCTCCCCCTCTCCAGCGACCGGACATAGCAAGCAGAATGTCTTCTGACAGCGAAGTGACCAATGCACCCAAATTATCTGAAAAGATATTTCAAATAAATAAAATCGTTTTTTTGCAAAAAAATACATTGGGGACTCAAACCCACAACCTTTCTTACTATCTATTAAAAGGCCAGGAAAGGGATAAAATAGGGCTAGTACAGCATTTTGGCAAGAGTCAGCCAGGTCTGTAGGAAAAACAAAACAAAAAATAGTTCCCGACAAAAATCAAACGTAGCGACCAGGAATAAAATTCGTTGCCCTCGCTTAAAAATACTTTTTTTTGTATTCAAGACCTCGGCAAGCCAAAGGTATTTGTCTGGTTTTACTTGGTTTGGCTTGACCAGACGAAAAAAAACCGTTGGCTTGGCTTGACCAGGCAAAAAATCTCTCTGGCTTCGCTTGGCTCGGCTTCTGTCAGAGGTCTGCTCTTGTCAACCTACGTGTTGTTCTCAAACTCGCTTAATGCGATAAATTGGGATGAATACAGAGGAAAAATGTTCCGCAATGGCCGGGAATCGAACACACGACTCTCCTTTTTACTATGGTCATTAGTCTTCGATGTTAACCTTTACAAGGGTAGGGAGTCCCTACTAGGGAGTCTCACAAGAAGACTAGCAAAATGGAGACCACTGGCGCCCAGGTTTCGGTTTTGGCGGAGATATTCGATGTCCCCCAATTTTGGCATCAATCTCCTTATAACGCTGGACCTCAGTATCCAAGCCAAACAAGAACTTCTCCCCAAGAATTTTTTTGATCTCAATCAGGGGACGGGAAAGTGGCTGAGCAACTTCTTTGATTTTGGCCTAGAAAAAA
The DNA here is from genome assembly GCA_004367855.1 of Oikopleura vanhoeffeni. Classification (NCBI taxonomy): domain Eukaryota; kingdom Metazoa; phylum Chordata; class Appendicularia; order Copelata; family Oikopleuridae; genus Oikopleura; species Oikopleura vanhoeffeni. Next base: position 42,862 of record SCLH01001404.1, read on the forward strand.
AGAGTAAGAATCAAGAAAAACTCATATTTAAAAACCACTGCCACATATCTGCAATTACCACCACTTTCAAGGTCGGAACTTTCTTACGAAAAGGCATTAAATGCAATTTAAAGGGTCGGCGAGGGAAACTTACGAGCTTTTTTAATATCTTCAAATCGGCTGCCATCCAGTCGAGCGTCAAAGATTGTAATTCACCAGCACTCTGATTCAGGGGGCACCTTTGCGACACCCTTAACTCGGCCAACAATGGCTGAGGACTTCTTTCGCCTAAAAAATATATCAGAACTGGGACACGAAATTTCGGACAGCACTATTATTCTGTGCAAAATTTCCAAAAAGAACACCGGAAAAAAGTATAAAAGTCGAAAAATCCTGGCTCAAATCGCCCTCACCCAAGATGAAACTTTGCTAAAGACTTACTTGGCGATCCGGAAATGTCAGAAAACTTGGTTGCGAATCGGTACTACTCTAACTCCAAACTTTTCACAAATGACCAACAACAAGGCAAACTTGTATTGACAATTGCAATACCAACTTGAAAACAACGGGAGCTGATTTCCAAAAACACTCATTTTATAACTGGAAGAAGGGCAACGAAAATGAAAACAAAAAAGTCTGGAACAGGTGACCCCAAGTTCAAGTACAGCGGTTGAAAGAAAAACGCCCACGCTGGTCTCCAAGTACAGACGATCGACCAGACAGACAGGAAACAAAATAGAACTAATATAATCCTGAACCGACCGACAACAATATAAATGTAACATCTGTAGTAAATTTGAAATCACTCAATTATCAGGCAGCTGATACTGAAAAAATGAGGTTTTCGCTCAAAAGGCAAAAAACAAAATTGGAAAAAAAATCTACTTTTTTAAGAAAAAAGATTTTTTTTTTTTAAAAATACAGAAAACTGAAAAGATACACAAAAACATTAAAAAAAGTTTGTTAAGTTTATACTAGTTTATACAACTTCTTCAAATTCTGTACAACCAGTATGCGGCAAACTGTATGCTTATCTCCATAGAAAGCAGAAGAATTGAACAAAACAAAAACAATTCAAAACAGAAAAATATTAAACTCCTGTTAGCAGTAAAAAAATTCCTACCTCTTAATTTGACGCCTTTTGGGTCTACAAATCTAAAGGCATGAAAATTTGAACGTAAAATCAAACTTTTTAGAGAAAATTTCCATAACGAAAAAATTTCTTCGTCTTAAAATGACCGAAAAAATTCTTTTAAGATGAGTTAATAAAATCGATAACAATTGTTGACTTTTGAAATTCTTTATTTCAAATCGTCTTATTTGAAACAAAAGCCGAAATGTTAACGGTTTGGAGGAAAACCTACGCAATTTCATGATTTTTACCTAAATTATTTCCTGTGCTCTAACGCCGAATTTTCCTAGGTGTTGAAAGTTTTAATAAAAATGATTATCAGTGCGTCATGAATGACGTCATATTTTAAGATTGAATTAACCAAATCTACTTTTGAATTTGTATTTGATTGCTGACTCTAAGTCGATTTTACAGTAGAGTTTGGCATCATTTAAGGGGGAGGAACTTATTATTTGATTATTTTGAACCAAAAATGTTAATAAATAAAGAATTTTGTAATTGTATGAACTTTAAACTATATTAAAATGTAATTTATGACGTTTCGGATGCTTTATTCAATTTGAAGTAAGTTTATATTATTACTCGATACTTTAAAGCTATCTTGGTTTATTCGTGATTCTTGACTTCCCTTATTGCAGTTCACCTATGGTCCTGGACCATAGGCTATGGACAACTGTTCTGCCAGAAAGTACATTTTAAAATGTACAAAATCAGAGTCCGAGAAATCAGAGTTAAAATGAGAATGGTGAAAATTTTAAGCCAAACAAAAATTGATTAAAAAGTAGAAATTTTTTCCGAGAAATAATGTGCTCTTGCCTCATGTTATTACACAGATTCATATTAAAATACTGACAATTAAAAAATCCTTGAAAATGTTTTCAAATAAACGAAACACACACCACTCTCAAACATCCTGACAGTTCTCTCAACGTCAAGGCGTTACTACGTCTGACAAAATCTCAAATAATCACTTTCTCAAAACGTCCTGACACTCTTTGATTTTTTCATCGAATATAAAACTGGTGTTTTTTTAGAATTTTTTTTATGAAGAACAGCTAATATAAGTGTGCAAAATAGATAATTTTGTTATTAAGGCAGTAACCGACGCCATTTCGTGATTTTCAAACGTCTGTCAGGAGCTGAATAAAATTCCAGTGATTTTCTTGTTGTGACACCTACGAAATATTTGTCTGAATTTTTTCAAAAAAAGTAACCGGAAGTTTTTTGTATGATCGTACCGGCGTATTACCGTCCAAAAAATCAATTTTGGCCGTTTTTCATAAAGAAATGATTTTTCGAGGTGACATCAGAATTTTTCACTTTTTTGTAGTATGTCTAAATTCAAAAACTTCGGAACTAAATGGGTGTTTTGAAGATACTTTGTTTTTTTGGATTAATTCGCAAATTTTGCTCAAAACAGTTAGTTAAAAAAAGCACTTTTAGGAAATCGTTTTTGCGGAATAAATGAAGTGGGTTTTCGATATTCATTCGGGTATTAATGCGACGCGCTCAAAGTTTGGGACCTTAAAAAACTGAAATCAATATTTTTCTTAATAAAATTTTGTTTTTCAGATTTATAATCCCTAGTTCTTTGCAAACAAATATAAATGTCTTTGAGATCGTGTTCAATCAATAAAATGAGACTAATATCAACATTTGTTGAATTTGATAAGAAAAAAATCAATATTTTAGCGGAATACTTTTTTAACTCTTGGAAGCTCCAAATTGATTTATTCGGCAGAGGCTCCTGCACCACTTAAGTGGGCGACTTTGCGCCTTATTACGGATAAACTACATTCCTAAAAAGCCGTGATTATCTTAATTTTGTAAAGATAGTCCAACTTAGCGAGGTAATCAATTATATTTTGAAATTTGTATTTAAATCGCCGAAACTGAGCAGCAGCAAAGATTGGGCTTTGATCACTTACTTCTCATTAAAAACAGGATATTTTCAAAAACATTTCTTTCTCTATTTCGCACTCATTAAGACCTTGGCTTTCAATTTTATTTCGATTTTGAATCTATATTCCCGTTTTCTCATAAATAGACGATTAGCTGCGCGATTGATCAAAAACGCAAAAAAAATTGCAGTTTGTCAAAAAAATATGTTTTGAGAATGAACAAAATGTATCCGCTTATCACCGAAAACATCATTTCAGAAAAAAAATTGGTCTCATTTTAGAACAAAAGACTCAAATTAAAAAATACTTCATCAGATTTTGTGAATTTTAAATTTGTCGAAACTGAGTTGCAAAAATTTGGGTTTAATCATTTACTTGCCATCAAAACTAAAGATTAACATAATCATTTCTTATCTATCCTCACTAATTCTGACCTTGGCTTTCACAATTTTTTTAAGATTTTTAATCTCACTTTTTGTTTTCTCAGCAAAAGACGATTTCAGCGCGATTGATCAAAAAACTACAAAACAGTTTGCGCTGTAAAAAATCATTTTTTGAGAATGAAAAAATGTATCCTTAGATAAAATAAAAATTCCGAGCTCTTTAGCACAAGCTGGAATCCAAAGGAAGTATCGCCGATCGGGCCAGTGATCGCTAAGCGTTGCATGAGAATAATCAAGCATCTGTTTGATTTTTTTTCAGCAAATTTTTGTTTTAGATCTGTTTTCAGCAGCTAGAGGGCGTTAAAATGTCGTTATAAAAATAGTTTTTTGCCGGTTTGATCATTCGATGACAAAAAATTGCCTTTTTAACAGAAGAGGAACTGAAAATTTGTATTACTATTTCAATTATTTCAAATTAAATAGAATGAAAGATTTATTTCAAATAAAGTTATAAAACACGTTTGTTATAATTTAACCGCTAATACTTCAAATATTATCTCGGCGTAAGCCAACTTTCTGATCAGTGTTGCCGTAGCTTTCATTTTAACCTACTTTCGAAAAAATCGAAGCATTTTTTTTTCGAATTTTTCAAAAAATTGAAAATCACTCACGAAAAAATAAAAGAGTTCCGATTGGTGGAAATTTAATTTTTATTTCTTGAAAGATACTCAAAAAACTTTCCTTAAAAACTCAGTTCCTCAGATTTTATCTATCGGTTTAAACTGTTTGAGCAGCACACATTTTAGAGTTTTTTGAGAGAAATTGTCAAAGAAAAGTAAGATGAAATAATTTTTCTGAACTTGAACGACTCCTACGGAAATTTTTAACTGCCATTTTTGAATTCCTCGTGGTCAAAACTCTAGTTGGGTTTGTCAAAAACGATTCCAGGACTTTTCTTTGCATCGCGATTTAAGCGGATTTCAAATTTTTCCAGCACACTAAAGTGGTGCGGAGCTTCCAAAGGGTTATGTATTGAATCTGTTTGTAATGAACCTCTGATTGATAAATAAACTATTGAAATGATAAAGGCTATATATGATGAAAGACCATATGGCCTAGTTGAATAAATATACAATATCAGAAAAAGTCAGAAATTTTTGGAAAATTTTATTCTACATTCAAGATTTGAATTCACAGAGCAAAATGGTGGCAACGCGCTAAATTATGATTCAACGGAATTAAATACTTCAGATCGGTAAAGTGAATGGAAAATCATAATACTTCCTAAAAGTACGAAATTTATGAAGATTCTTTTTTACATACAAAAATTTTTACTTTTTTTGAGATGAAAATCTATCAAAAATGAGAATTGCAGCAAAAATTAAACTTTTTCTCCATGCGTCTGAGTTCTGGAGTTTATCAGCGTCCGATCGTTACCCTATTTTAATCGATCAAGAAAAAGTCGAAAAAAAAAATTTTTTCGAAAATTTTTTTGTATTCATGATTTGAATTCGACAGGCAAAATGTGCGAAGCAAAATTTAGATTCAACGGATAAATAACTGTCAAAGCAGTACAGTGAAGTGAATGATAAATAATTCTTCGTAAAAATTCCGAAATTTATGCAATTTTTTTATATGTCGAAAATTTTGTTATTTTTTGGAATGAAATCGATTATCAAAAATTGCAGAATGCAGCTAAAATTAAACTTTTTCTCATGTTGAGTTCCGGATTTAGCGTCCGTCGGTTACTCCCTTGAAGGGGGATACGTACTCTGATTTAATAATGGCCTTAGAGGCATTATAATAATGCTCCAAATGATACGGGATGACTAAGTTAAGTGTACTAGAGACCAACATCAAAAAAATGTTTTCCGAAATTTTTTCCCCCCCCCCCCGC
>SCLH01001404.1:48174-66499 GCA_004367855.1 Oikopleura vanhoeffeni
GTCAAAAAAAGTAAGATGAAATAATTTTGAACGAGACGACCTAGAAAATTTTAACTGCCATTTTTTGAATTCCTCGTGGTAAACTCTATGTTCGTTTGATCCAAAAATTCGCAGACTTTCTTTCATCCGATTTAAGCGGATTCAAATTTTTCAGCACCACTTAAGTGGTGCGGAGCTTCAAGGGTTAATGTATTGAATCTATTTGAATGACCTCTTATTTGATAATTAAACTATTGAAATGATTGAAAGGCTATATATGATGAAAGACATATGGCTAGTTGAATAAAAATAAATACTAAGAAAAAGTCAGAAATTTTTGAAAATTTTATTTTACATTCAAGATTGAATTCACAGGCAAAATGTGCAAGTTAAATTAGATTCAACGGATAAATACGTTTCAAAGATACAGTAAGCTGAATGAAAATAATACTTCGTAAAAATACAATTTATGAAATTTTTTTACATCAAAAATTTTTTTGGAATTGAAATCGATATCAAATGAGAATGCAGCAAAAATTAACTTTTTATCATGCTCTGAGTTCCGAGATATAGCGTCCGTCGGTTTACCCCTATTTTATTGATCTAAGAAAAAGTCGAAAAAAAAAATTTTCGAAATTTTTTTTTCAAGACTTTGAATTCACAGGCAAAATTGCAAGCGAAATTAGATTCAACGGATAAATACTTTCAAAGAATACAGTTAAGTGAATGAAAATAATTCTTTCGTAAAAATACGAAATTTATGAAATTTTTTATATCGAAATTTTTTTAATTTTTTTGGAATGAAATCGATAATCAAAAATGAGAATGCAGCTAAAATAACTTTTTTCTATGTTTTAGTTCCGAGATTATAGCGTCCTCGGTTACTCCCTTAAGCAATAATTTTACGTTCGAAAGGTCCCCGTATGAATCATATTTTTCCTTACCAAAGGGCTTATCATTAGGAAATAGTGTGTCCACACAGTCTGTGGTACTTAACGAACTGTTCACATTTCGGCTTTCGAAAACGACTCATCTCATTTCTTATTTCTGTTACGCTACTTGCTGGGTCTTTTCAGCCACTTTCTAGAGTTTGGTAAATTTAGTGTTTTAATTTTGCTCAAGAATTTTTTTCTAATTTTTGCTGAAATCTTGAAAGACCTTCACATGTTAATCAAAAATCACCGTTTTATTTTCTCCTTTTCATAAAGTTCAATAAAAAGCTAAAATAAAGTCATTTATCAGACAAAATAACCTAAAAAAGCATATGTGACAAACCTTCTGACAGTTTCTCAAACGTCCTGACGGGTTCTCGAGCGTCCTGACAGTTTCTCAAACGTCCTGACAAAAATTTTCAAATCATAGGTGTCAGGACCTTTAAAAAGGTGATGTAGTTGGAATAAAAAATCCTAGAATATATAAGCCGTATCATATTAACCTGATTTGCCAATACTGGAAATGAATATGTTGTACTAAATTAGCAAGAGCAACAATAAAATATTTTGCATGTACACCCGTCTATGTGAAATTTGCGCAGCTCACCAAATTGGCGGCCTCCAAAGCTATCGTTCAACTATGACCAGCCAATCACAGGCTCGCGTTCGAGAGGGCGCTGCGAGAAAGACATTAGGGCGACGTTACAGTATCTCACATTTTTGCTTCCGATCTTTTTTTTTGCTGAAACCTGATTGACACTTTTGATTGATTTATGAGCTTTAATATTTGTTAAACACTTTTTTCAAATTCAAACGTTTTTATTGGCTCACGTTAGTCTCAGCAAAGACTAAGATCGGGTTCAAAAATATGACATGCTGTATTTTTCAAATATTATGTTGGTATTATTGTTTATCACGAATCTTGATTCACGATATTCAAAGTATAATGGAAATTTTTCTATTAAAAATCGTCTCGGCTATTTGTTTATGTCGTAGGTAAGAAAATTTAACTATGAAAAACTCACTTTAAATTGAAACTAGGCTAAAAGACTTAAATTTTTTTGGCTTTAAGGGAGTACTGGTCACATTTAGAGACTTAGTCATGAAATTTCCAAAATTATTGTGAGAATGTTTTTATGATAATATGGACAACAATTACATGGTAAGAAATCTTTTTATTCCCGCGATTCGGAAATAATTTGTCCATTTATAGAAAATTTTCATGCCGTGATAATTTTATGCCGTGATAATCCATCGAGGAGATGCATTTTCTCTGGGACCCTTAAAATAAGGCCAAAAAACGGTTATTGGCTCATTCTAGCGCCGTATGAATTTTTTATTGATAAAACGGACCTTGGTATTCTGTGCACGTTTTTGTGGTCAATAAAAACTATAAGTGTTTTCTCTATCTTGAAAACTTAGGGAGGAGATACATTTTGGAGTGAAAATATCATTACTTTTAAAAGCTCGTTTCTGATTGGTCAGTCAATCAAAGGCCGCCTTATAGACGAAAACTATGGTTGGAAAATTTAATTTTTCGACAAATCACTATAAATTACCCAATTTACTAGTTGGATTTCGAAAATATTCTGAAAGATAATCATTTTTGTCCATGTCACTGTCATGCACTGTGATATGAAATTTTAATAAAACATGTTCACTTAATACTACGATATTTGAGTTTCAAAAACAAAGTTTCCCCAGTAGTTCAGCAATTTGCTTCAACTTTACCTCTTAAAACTCAAGAAAACTCAACATGATAAATATTCGAAATAAGTTATATTTTGTCTGCTCCAGAAATACTTTTTCGATGCAATCAAATTTATCTATTTATAAATTTCACGTAAGACATCCAACAAGAGACGTGTACGATAGATTTATCGAATAAGCCGAAAGTATACTTTGTTGTACTCGCGGTTTTTACGGTTAGCCGCAGTTGATATAGACCTCTATTTGATCTATAAAAATTTTATTGTAATAAACCCAATTTTCAGACCACATCTGATACAAGAAAATTTAACCGCAAATTGAAACTTTGGTCAAATATGTAACGGTTACCAAACGTGGTAAATGATAGTGTATTTTTTCGTCTTCTATTCCGGTTGATTAGTATTGACAAATCACCATGCTCAACGTCCTTAAATTCTGCCCGTCTCCGCCAGGTGTCACCGCGCCCCCGCTGCGAATCAGTGATAACCGGGCGCACTAGCACCCCATCGTCGCGTTTGCGAGGCGCAGGGCGCGCCCACTTGCGGCAATGATAAAATTGACTACTTGCTATCTAGATCAGCAGGGCACTTTTTGTGATCTCTATATTTTTGAAACCTAAATCGGATCCGGTACCACTTCTAGAGAAATTTATTAAGACTTAGAGAGTGACGATTTTGACTGGTGAAGAACAGAAACTTATTCGATAGGAATATACAAAANAGCTAAGAAATGCTTCGCACCAGGCCAAGGTGTCGATATTTCTAAAAGAATTAAAGGGTATGTGTTTTCTCAAGACCATATAATATAAATATAAATTTGAATTTTAAAAATACATATTTGATTTCATTGATATCTTGAATTCACTTAAAATCATTCTAGATCTCTTCACTAGTAAAAATGTGGAAACGATGGTGTCGTAAACACCACACAAGAGACATGCAATGACTTCGATTTGAAAAAAATATTGAAAGTTTAATATTGTTCAATTAGAATTCAAAGTGTATAAATTTGGGTATTTTTTTATTTAAAATAAATCTGTACTTTTATTTTTATCGAAAAATTAATTGAGTTTAGTTTATAAAGAATATAAAACATAGATTTTCTATGGAATCTAATTATTGAAATAACCCATAATGTTTGAGAAATTTTGGTTTTGAAAGTTAAAATTCCAATTATTTCTGATTTGACAATTAATTAATTTTTCTACAAATAATCAATTTCGTGTATGTTCACCAATCAGTTTCCGCTCAGGTTATATGGGGTCAAACACTTAGCGATTCTAATAATAAACATTTTTCTATTTAGACAAAAATTACGTCTTGATTGATTTTTTCAAAGTTAATTGAGCCGTTTTTATAAATTCTATTAAATTCGTATTTTGACAACAAAGAGTATGAATTAATGGTAAAAAGGGTCTATAGTAAAATGTATAAAACTCAAAATGTTAAAATGTGATATTTTCAATTTTGAACAGCCTAAAAGATAACTTTTATAACTGAAAATTTAGCGAGCTTCAAACGACATTGTCATATATCCTCTATTCACACTTTCCGGAATATACCGGCCGTACTACTGAAAACACACAATATTTACTATACAGGGCCGGGATATTCCGGAAAGTGTGAATAGGGGTTACAAACCTATCGATGATAATATTTTGAGCTTGTTCTTATAATAGGCTATCATAAAAAATAGCTGAAAATATTCCTTCAGCGAGGCACAGTTATTTAAAAAGGCAAGGTCATCCTTAAAAACCTACATTTGAGAATTTTCTTAAACTTCATAGCAAATTTAAATAGATCTTCACAATCAAACAAATGTTATATCCCTTTATCACACTTTTTTAAATATCCCGGCCCTACTACTTAAAAACACACTACGTTTGCTAAGCAGGGCCGGGATATTTACAAAAATGTGATAAAGGGATATCGTTATAACGGATACAACCTGAATCATCTGATCCTGCAAACAATTTTGAATTTTGTTTTCTAGAAGTCTTTTTATCGTCTCTTGAAATTCAAAATAGCGCGCGATTTGACCAATTTAATTCTTATTATTGAATTGTAGTTCTAGAAAGTTTTTTTAAGTCCCGTGAAAGTTAAAGTCATGGTATTTCATTTTGAAATAACAAAAATTTTCGGGTTCTTTTAATGTGTCGTGTGACACTTATTGTTTTTACTATAACGTGCAAATTATAGAGATAGGACGTAGAGAAACATCCTTTTAAAAATATCTAAAAACTAAAAAAATATGATTACGTTTAGAAGCTCACTAAGCCGCCTCTTAAAATACTATCAGATAAAACAATAATAATAGGTAAAAAATTTTTTTGAGAAATTGCAATTTATGCAAAAATGTGACAATCAGTAGTCGTTTGGCGTAGGTTGACAACACTACATTTTCTTGTACCTTTTAGCCAGTTGAAAGTAACTACGAGTTTGTTTCGTCCCAAACATAGTCTTGTGGGAATTAAAATATTTTAATATCCATGAAGAATGATATATAATTAAAATTAACATATGATAGGTTTACATAATATTCCCGTAAAATATACTTACATTTAGGATATCATAGGAAGTATATAGGAAGTAAAAAAATTAAATATATAATTTAAAAATATCTGAAATATAATTGAAATTAAAAAATGTTAATAATTTTAATGACAAATTTAATGATTTCATTAACCTGAACGATTTTTGAAATATAATAAAAAATTTAAAATCCAAATGATGCAAAATCAAAAACGATTAAAAAAATAAAAAATCTGAATAAATAATTAGAAAATGTTGAAAATATACAAAACAAAGGCGTTTCATAATAATAAAACATAAATATATAGATTAAGGGCCCTCAGTTGACAGATCGTGACTATTTAAATGATACAAACCGCACTAGATACTAGCATCCAATCAAAACACTCGATTATAGAATAGGCCATTTCATAGGTCAGATTTTGGCTCATCTAACTGATCAAATTCTCGGATTCCGCATCTTTTTAAAAAGTCACGATTTGTTACGGGCCCTTAATCCATATTTTAAATATCAAATATAAACGGTTTATTATAAACTATAATACGATATAATTGTTTTGTACTTATCTGTTAAACCAAGAACACGCTGATTTGGTATTTCGCAGCTGAAATTGTAGCTTCTATGTAAAGCGTGTTCAAGCTATTACAGATTATAAATCTGGCTGAATTTGAACATTTAGAGTTATTGAGTAGGTACTCTGAAAATAAAATTAGTCTGACTCGCCATTTGGTCAATTCAAAATAAATAAATATTTTAAAATGTTTTTTTAATGGCAAAATAATCAAAATCAGGTATTTTTTTATTTTAAACTAAAACTCTGTAATATTTTTTTTTGTTATCATGTTTTGATATTCTCGATTTTGAAATTATTTTGGTATATTTTTATATATGTTCTTGAAATAAAAAAGAGCATATTGACTATTTAATAAAAAAAATTAAAAAATGACAACAGCAAAATATATTCAAAATGATTTTTCTACGAATCAAAATCAGTTCAGACTAGCGAATCACAACTGTCAAAGTAATCTCACTATGATAATACTGTGAGTAATACGCGTAACTAAATATCATAGCTGATTTTTCAATGAGGTCGTCGACAAGAAAATGTCAAAATAGTTCCAAATCTGAGCTCTTTGCCGGATCTACGTTAAATACGTTTTGTAAATATTTCGTTGGTAATAACAAGTGTGCTTAATGAGCTATCTTGTTACCGGAAGATCTGGAATATATTATTTGGGGCATTATTTTGACATTCTAAGCCGATTTGAAATGATACAGAATTTAGAACAAAAAAGTACCTTTTCGGTATTATACATGATCACGAATAATCGCATTTTGAATAGAACCTTCAGATTAACTTACATTTTAAATGTCTAACCAATAATAATTTCTTACTGAAAATTTTAGAAAGTATGCGATTTTTTATGCTAATTTCCATGGATAATTTTTGTTACGGTATTGGCTGTAAGAAACCATAAAGTATGTTATTATTATAGTATTTTTACAACGCACCAAAGTTTTTCGGAAATTACTGCAAATTTGTCTTTAATAAAATCTCCAAAAATATAAGCACCAAAAATTATCAAAATATCGAAAATGAATCAGAAAACGCTATGTAGAATCTACATTGTAGATAATTCATTCACTCAAAACACGGCATCTCAAAAATGTACTTTGAAAAAGTGCGCATAGAATTATTAGACCATAAAAATAACATTGTCCGTATCTTGAAGCCGATCAAATGTCCCATTTCGGCGCTAGAGAGCAATCTTTTTGGGTATAATTTCATAATAAACAAATCTTCGATGTACATTTTTCACGCACATTCTCCCCTCAAATAAGGAAAACAATCCAAATTGAAATTAAAACGAATTTCACTGCATTTTTTTACTAAATCTGTAAAATCTGTTCCACTTCTCATGATGGCTTCAAAACGTTAAATAAATACCATTTTTAATGTAATCACAAAATTCTAACATTTTTAAATTCTTTGTATATTTAGAAATATTTCTAATCTTTGCTTAGAATTGCCACATTTCATATTCTTAGTTTCACCAAAATATACCAAAAACTAAAAAAAAATTATTCTGCAATAATTCACACCACCCACTTTTTGACATTTATTTGCAAACAATATTTTCTACGTAAAATGGTTCAAATTTGTCCTTGTTTGGATTTACATCGTGGCCGCACCCTACTCCCTTGTCCAGATTTGCTTAAGATCAGTTTTAAAACTGATTATTCGAAATATAAAATAATCACTAGTGAACTTTACAGAGTGTTCTAGCCGAATATATACTGTAAACAACTTAAAGTGCATATTTTCACCGCTGCCTTTCTATGTCGTGGATGTTTTCAGCAAAATTGACTATTGCCTAAGTATTTTTGTGGTAGTTTGATCTGATTTGGCACTCATTTGAACATACTGGTTTATTTGAAAATTTCCGGTAGATGAGAATAATACCGGTTTAGATCAGAATTAGTAAGTTTTGGTGTATTTAACTCGTAGAGTTGAAATTTGATATGCAATCCATTGAACATTTTTGAGCTGCGATGAGATTAGCTGGCACTCCTCGTAATTTATACGATTGTACGATGAACATGCTTTTAGAAATTTACGTTTTGAATGATGAATTTTTTTATCGATTTTTGAAATAACTAAAATAATTGTAATAATTTTTGAAAAAAAAATTAGTTAGTATTTACTTGGGGTGTCCGATACAACAATTATTTAAATTTAATTTTCAAACATTAATTCTAATTTTAATTCTAATTTTAAAAATATTCTAGATTTGCTCATTATATTTTATCTTTTCAATGTATTTTATACTTGAAAATGGAATAAATCTGAAGCGACGTAAAATATTTGAAAAAAATTACTATTATTAAAAATTAATATTCAAAAATTTTTAATGATTTAAAAATTGATTAAATCGAATAAAATCGGAATTTTCTTATTCTTGATGTTGCAGGAGATTTCCCGGTTAAAATTTTAAGGTGAAATATTGGCAACAGATTTTTTCAACCATTTCTCAGACTTTTTAAATCGAAATTTCGTGATATTCTAGTTCAGATTTTTGCTTCAATTTATTTACTCATCAAATAACGGGCTATTATTTATTTTCGAATAATCTGGATGTTAAACTGACAAGTTAAAGACTCTAAAGGAAATTACCAATTAGTACAATTTAAAATTGTTAATTTTTCTTCGACGGTAATTTAAATTTAATTCTTTTGTAGAAATTCCACCGATAGATGATTTCCTTATTACAAATTTCACCGTATACATTAGGCTTTCACTTTAATGGGTCGGAAAGAACGTCGTTTTTTTATCTTACCGTATGAATCATACCTGACAAAATTTTCTGAAATTCCTTCTGAAATAAAATTTTTGAACAAAATTATGAAAAATTATTAACATTAATCGACTTTTTTTCTTTTTATTTCTAGTTCAAATCCGTTGAAAAATCTTTCGTGAATTTGTTGGCATGAACAAATACTGATTCAAATTAAAATGATAATAAAATAAGCAGATTAAAATTAAATTAGAATGGTATAAAAATAATTTTTTTTCTAAAAATTGTAGCCAAAACAATAACAATTAAATTAATCAGGTTCAATTGAAATCACTAGCTAAATATTGTGCACCAATCAAACAAACTCTTAAAAATGTGTTCTGATAGAATGACATTCTAAGAATGTATCGATAACACTAAGTGACTAGTTAACCCTCCAAGGCATGGAGCTATTTTCAAAAACACCTGTAAATTAAAGACCAGAAATTGCAGGTTGCTTCTGAATGATTCATTTTTTAGGAAAANTTTTTCTGAAACTGCTGCATTTTCATCTTTTGTCCTGACGGGTCTGAGTAAATTTTTATTTCTTTAAAAGTGATTTCGATAAATTGCGTAGGTTTGGTTTTTAACCACCAATTTTGAGGAACAGCTGCAGGGGTGCTCGAACTAGTCGCTTACTGTATGCAATATTGAAAGATAAAAAATGTAGCGTGCATCAAACTTTTAGAAGCTTAATAAATCAGCTCAACCTATCTATCAAAAAAACATTTTTGTTTCTCACTCATATTTTGAAGATAAATATTAAATTCAAAACGATGAAAAAATACTAATTCTAAATAACAAATACCATTTAACGATTGGGATCTCTAGCCTGACAATTCGTGTTCGCGTTTGACCAATGACACGACAGAAAATAACGCCGTTGAGCAATAAGAGCCTATAAAATAAGTTGAAACGTGAACCCAAATCGCCGGGACTAGAGATCCCAATCTTATATAACAAATAATCTTATATCCCTTTATTACACTTTGCTTAGAATGCGTAGCTAGTACTCATTTTAACGTGTGATTTTAACGTTGTGGCTACGCATTCTAAGCAAAGTGTAATTAAGGGATACATAAACAAATAAACAGGCGCTTGCTTGAAAATCGAACTTCCAGCTCTAAAAATACTTTCTTTATAATTGAATTGAGTGAAAACAAGACTCAAAAAAAATTCTGCAGTATTAAATGAATAAATTTTTTAATTTTTGTTAATTAGGTTTCAATTTAATAATTTTTAATTAGTAATTTTTTCAAAATTAATTCTTAAGTTTTAATTTCAAATTGTATTTAAAATAAATTAATTTTTTGATTTAACCAAAGATTTGACGAAACAATTTTAAATTAAATAATTTTTAATCATGTAATTTTTCATGTTTTAAATTACTATTAATCAATGAATACTTTTTTGTACGACTGTTTGGTGTGTCAAGCGGTCATTTCTCATAAACTTTGCATTTATTGTCTGGTAAAACAGCGAGTTCGAAAACGCCCTGTAAACTCCGAAGAAATTTGTTAATTTGCGGAATTTTCCAAAATTTAAAGTATTATTTTAGTTCAACGATGGTTGTGAATGGCGCCGTTACATATGTAGGTCAACCTGACGAAAATGGACTTTTTAACGCAACTATTCTCGTGCGAAAAACTTGGGCCAAAAAGAATGATAATATTAAGGACAACGTCGTCCTCCGTCTTGGACCATTTGGAACTAATAAATCATGTCCACAAGTTAAAGCACGAATGTCTTATATATTTTTTATTCGAAACTCTGGAGAACGAAAGGGAAAATATCGATTTTATAGAATTCAATTATTCCCCGCTTATGCTTCTGAAGCTAATCTTAAAGCAGCCGACCAAATTCTTGGACCAAAACCAACAGGTAAAAAATTTATAAAAACAAAAAAATTCCGAAAATTTTAGATGTGGTTGATTTTTGAGCAGAATTTTATTTGTAATTTTAGAAATCTTTCAAAAAATTCAAAATTTTAGGTTATATTAATTTCTGAAATTTTTTTAAGTTAACTAGAAAATTCCTAATTTGGTCTATTTTAAACAAAAATGTTACAGTAATCAGATTACTGTAATCTTACAGAAAATTAAAAAAATTTTGGGCATATTAAGCTGAGGAAAATTTTGGAAAATTCTAGAAAATGTTCAATTTGGTCGGCTTTTCTCCTTGAACTTGTTGTTTTGCAATTCTAACAAAAAATTGAAATTTCTGCGTCACATCAAATGCTAAAAAAGAGCCGAAACAATTCTACGAAAATAACGTTCTAAAAAAGTTTAATTTGCTAATCGGGTCATTATTCAAATATTTAAATTGCGGTGTCATATTACATGATAATGTTATTGTAATGAGACACTTTTTCAAAACCAAATAACTTTGAAATATGACCCTTTCAGCAATAAAATTAATGTTTGACAACCCACAAAACTGTCGCCAAACGAATGTTTTACATATAAGAAAACTTATTTTTCAGCTCTCAATTAGTGAGGTGCTGGTATTTTTCAACTAATTTAAACGTTGTCAAATCAAGAGGTTTCTGTTATTACTTTCTAAAGAAACTGTTATTTATACAAAATTTTCTTTCGTTAAATCAGTCAATCTCGAACAGAATTCCCAAGAAAGTGTTCTGATTTTACATTACTAAAATCAATAGCAAAGCAAACCATACATAAATTCGTGAACATGTAATAAATCAAAAACTTGTTTATGTGCCAACAAAATTTTGAATTTTTGCAAAAATAACCTAGTTTAGACACCAGTTGTAGTTAGTAACTACTACTTACCAAAGAATATTAAAAAATAGTGATTCATTTTTAATAAAAAATATCTTTAATGTTCATCATTAACCTTTTTCGATTGAATTTATTCATAAACACTATAAAAATAATTCGAAGTTAAATATTATTGTGCACTACTGGAGAACAGGTTGTTCCTTGTAGCCATAATCAACAAAAATAAGCAATTTTTTCAAAAGTGTGCTACGTCCCATTTTCGATCAAAATTGTCAGGATGTTTCTTTCACTGTGAATGCTAAATTTACGCTCCACAGATAAAAACTCCATCTAAGCAATTTTTAGATTATATTTTTTATTAAAAAAATACAGATTAATTTTAATCAATGCGGAGGCGGATCTCTCGAATTATAAAATAGAGCAATTTGATTGGTCAAAAAAACACCTCGACTCTAATTTTAAAATAATTCGTGGTTTTGTCTTTGAACTCATATATTAACTCCTAGACCTCATTTTTGCAATTTTGGGCATTTGCTTTGCCGTTTAACCAAAAAATAATTGTTTTTTTTAACATCAGAAATCGTTATTTTTCTTGAAAATTTCAAATTCGTCTAGTTGACAATCTTTAACTCGTAGACTGGACTAAAATAAAAATGTTATAAACTTTAAGTTAAATAATAAAGAAAAAACGGAAAATGGCGACTAGTTGGCAGAAAAACAGTCTACGAGTTAACCAATACTTGATTTCCGAACTTTCTATAGCGATTTGCTATTAGCGAAGTATAATAACCTGAAACACCATTGAAGAAAATAAAATTGGTCTGACAATCAATTTTTTCTCAGTAAAATTTCGATATCAAAATCGTATTACATTTAATAATTTCTGTAATTAAAACCAATTTGTTTTATATTTTTATTTCCCATAAACTGTCAACAAACATAAATTTACGGTAATTCTGACTTTCCTATTATTTTTGACCTTGTAAGTCTGAAAAAGGGTCATCTCAATATAATTAGTATTGTTGCGATGCGTCCTAAATTAGGCTGTTTGCGAATTGATTCAATCTTTCACGTCGGATAATGCACGATGAGACGAAAATCATTTGCTCTTTCTAACCTTGAGAAAATATAGAGAAAATTCTTTGGTTCTCCAAAGTTTATATATTTAACCCCCACGGAGATATTTAGCCTGAATTCAGGCGGAATGAATGGTGTCTTTTGGCACTGAAGAAAATTTTTCTATTTAGATTTGTCATTTTTTTTTCTGAAAACTTTGTCAATTCAAACGCATAAGCGTGAAATCAAATCATCTCAAATTTACAATTATTTTCATCTCATATGTAATATCTATTACGGTACATGCTGGGGATTTATGTCACTTTTTTTGACACAACTTTAATATAATTCGGCTTTTGAAAACGACTAGTCCGATTAAGTTTTTAGATAGCTCAAACTGAGCACAAATATCTAGTGAATAATAAAATGTAATAAAATTGATTCGAATCGGACCATTTTTGATTATTTTCTGAGATTACTGAAATTTTTAATTATGAGTTTTTGTTAAAAAAAATTGGAAACTATGGTCTGATTCGGACCATTTTTTGTTAATTTGTTCTTTCCCAATATTTGTTCTTAGTTTGAGCTATATGGATCACCCGCCCTCAAAGTACAAATCCTAAATATTTGAAAAATGCGAGATCTGAGCATTTGATTTGTTGATTCTTTCTTAATCTGACCAATGAAATCGGCCTATTCCGCAATCAAGGGTTTTGATTTGGTGCTCATATCTTGCGTTGTTTGTATCATTCAAATATTTAGGATTTGTACTCTGAGGGCGGGTAATCCATATAAAGAACTCACTCAGATGAGTCGTTTAAAAAAGCCAAATTAAATAAAAATGTTGGCTGAAAAAGTGGCATAAGTTCCAGCAGGTACCGTAATAAATATAAAATATTAAATACTTTTATCACCACAATAAGATTTTAAAGGCGGTAATATTTTTACAAAAATAATAATAAAATCGGACTTGTAATCCTAATCTGGAAATGCTACTGAAACTCTAGCGCTAAAATGGTACACAGAATCACCGTCAGACCACGGTCAATCCAAATCTGTTTAACACCTCGTTTTTTCATGCGAAGTGACTAAAACAAGATTTTTAAACCTCTATTTATGTTCACTGTCCATAAATCTTTGAAAATAAAGTTCTATCATTATCGAAAAAAAANGTATTTTTATGTTCAAATTAAAGAATCAATCAATTTTAAGCAAACGTTTTTTTGGAACACTAGCCTTAACCTTGTTCCTTAATAGTATTTAATTTGATAATTTTTTCTGTGGGAAAATTTCGTAGATTAGAAAATCAAATTGTAAGGAGTTGGTTAACGTAACGTTAATAACGTTACTTACAAAATAAAACCACATAGTACACCCTTAAAAATAAAATGCCGACCTGCACAATTTTTAGTTCTTTTCATTAAAAATATAACCATACTTGGTTATTTTAATTTTTTTTTGAATTTATCGCGTGAAAAATTGTGATCTCCAAAATTTTACACAAAAAAAAATTTAAACCAAAACCGCGATCGTAGTTTGGACCACAAAACCGCGGTTGTTTATTCAACCAGAGTGATCAGTACCCAAGAGAAAGCCAATATATCAAACATTTTGAATGGTACTGTTTTGCATTAATATTTAGTTTAGTTTAAGGAGGTGCCATAGACTCGGCAGATTGCATTCTATATAATTAGGAAAATAAAAAGTTGATTTATTTAAAATGCTTATAATCGTTAGCTTACTGAAATTAAGGTTTCTAGCTATTTCCATAATTTATTATCAATTTTATAAAGTTTCGACTTCGAATTTATATTTTCGAATTCGTAAAAATATCAAAAATTTTTGGAAATTTTTTGCATTTCGGTCCATTTTTTTAAACAAAATCTTCAGGTTAAAATATTGAGAGTGGCCATTTTGACTTTATTCGAAAGTGCCCACATATTTTCTGAACAATTTTATAAAAAATCAAATAATTTTTTTTAAATATTTCCAAAGTTTTCCCTAATTTTAGAAATTTTTTCGAATTTTTCTCAAAAATCAGTCAGAATCACATTCATGATTTTCGGATATAGAATTGAATTCCG
Source organism: Oikopleura vanhoeffeni (assembly GCA_004367855.1). Classification (NCBI taxonomy): domain Eukaryota; kingdom Metazoa; phylum Chordata; class Appendicularia; order Copelata; family Oikopleuridae; genus Oikopleura; species Oikopleura vanhoeffeni. The sequence goes on from SCLH01001404.1 coordinate 62,544, forward strand.
GATGTTTATCAATTAAAGGATGTAGACGTTTTTTAGAATAAAAACTTTTATTTAAAATAAAGGTGATTTTTCTCTTTTTTTTATATCGAAGATTATCCTTTGGTAAGCTTTCTCACACGATTTTCAACTAAGTTTTAAGAATCGTGTGATTTGATTGGTCACTATATTTTCTGACATCACAGCTATGACGCAGAGTGAGAAAGCTTACCAAAAGATTATCTTCGATACAGGCTGTATCATACAGCGTTTCAAAAATGTTGCAATTTCCGCACTTATGGCATCCCCTTAATGAATACCGTTGAACTTTGACAGTGACTTTGAAGTTTTTACAAAGTGCACATACCGGAACTTCCATATGCAAATCCGGTGTAAAAATAAAAGTTTTTTTTCTGCTAAATTCATATCACTTTTAAGATATCTACAAAATTGATAGATAGGTAACGATTTTGGTAATTAATTCCGGGTGGTTTATATACAGTATACACCTAAAATTTTACCCAGAAAGTCGCTTTTGATCTAGGTTTCAGCTACGGCATTAGAAAGAAATCCGTATTATGTCAATTTTGCGTTAATAATACGGTAGTTTCAAACAGTACGGAACATTGTTTGAGTGAAAATAATCAAACAAAATTAATTTGCGGTAGATACGTAATTCTAGATCCGTTATTGTTAAATTGCTTATACGTGATTCTAGAAAACTTGCTATGATTCAACTAACCCAGAAATTTCACTAAAAAATCCAGACCAAAATGCAAAACCTCAACTTAAAAATTTTAGACGTTTGGTTAGCACAAATCGCCCCAGTCTTAGGAAAATTTATTCTCATTTATCAAAAATATTCTCAGTTACCACAAATTGCCCAATTTTTTTTGAATAGCCGTTTCGGGTTGGTTTGTGGTAGTCAACATATAGATATTTGTTTTATTGTTGTACAGTTTGTATGATTTGACCTTTTTTATAAATAAAAATCAATTTTATAGGGGTTGAAAATATCAAGATAAACTATTTTTGTTTGTCAAGTTTCAAAAAATGGCCCTGGTTTCGAAAAAAAAATTTTCCGACCATTTATTGTAAGAAAATAAACGATACATTCAGTCACCACAAATTGCCCGATTTATTAGTTTAGCTGTTGTGAGTTGATTTTTGATAACCAACTGTGTACAAATATTGTAATAGACGATTTGAAATAAGGAATTTCAAAAGTGAAAAGTGGGTATCGATGTTTTTAAGCTATCTTGTAGAGAATTTTTTTCACTTTTGAAATTCCTTATTTCGAATCGTCATAGGTAACCTATCAGGTCAGGTAAAATCTCATTTTTATTATCAAATTGAGACTTAAACATAATTTTAATCTAAAATTTTTTTTTATTTCTCACAAATTTAATTTTACTGTTAACGGCTTTTAAATCATGATTAAATATAAAATTTCTGACGGTCTCACCCGTCGAACTTGGCCATACTATGGGGAAATACCGCATTTTTGCATGCCGTTTTTTCAAATACTTTTTTGCTTTATTTCGATGTCATCACCACTATCATGCGGTTGAACGTCATTTACCACGGTTCATCGTGGTTAGTACTACATTTATGAGTACCAAATTCCAACATTGACTCTAGATAGTCTTTCTTAGATAGACCCCAAGGCAAAATTTTTATGTTTCGTGCGGATGATTTTTTTGCAACCGGTTGTAATATTAGGTAAGATTAGGAAAAAGTGTAGATAAAAATATCGAGTTTGAAAAAAGTTCGAAAAAAGATACCACACTGAAATCATGTTTTATCATATGATGAAATAATCTCAAATGACAGGTCTCACAAGATTTTGTAATGAAATTACTTAAAAATGCATTCTGCTAAGAAAACTTAAGAAATATATATTTACAATATCATGATATTGCTGAAAATTAAATTGAGTGTAAAATCACACTCTATCAATAACGATGTCCGAATACATATCATTTCTGTATTCTCTTCTAGTGAAAAAATGTTTCGGGACAAGAATCGCGTGATGTTTTGTAATTTTTGATAACACTTAAATGTAGATCATAACCTACCGTACTTCATTTGTATTCTATTGACTTGCTTGTGTGCGTAGGTGCTGAGTTAGTGAGTATATGTTGGCTGAATTCAATATTATCCATTCGTGTCACGAAATGGTTTAACGCCAGAATAAAAATTTTAAATACTTTAAATTTGAACTCGGACATCGTAATCGATATTCATTTAGTTCATACAATATTGTCTGACGAAATCTTCGAAAGTGAATTCTGTTACGTGAACTCAAAAATTATTATTCTGAAATATCATAATATGATTAAGAATCAAACTGAGTGTCAAATAACACTATCTCTATTCACGCCCGACAACTGAAAAATAATATTTCTGAAATATTATGATATGGTTCAGAATAAATTTGAGTGTCGAATCAGACTATATGTATTTACTTCAGGCAATACTAAATTTTTGAGGCATTGTTTTACACAGTTTTTGAACCTAGTTTTAACGCCTTCACAAGTAATCTTGTCTTCTTATTGGCCAACTTGATGGTTTGAAATAACATCGACGTAATTATGAGACCATACAGTTAATAAAAATAAATAGAGATACGTATAAACTGGATGGCCCAATTTTATAATACGTTTATTTTATCAATGAAATTGAACATCGAAAGACGGTAATATTTCAAGGATAAGGATGTTACGCTTATGTTGTTTTTAATGATCGGCCGAATATTTTCATATCATTATCTTAGCCAATTCCGATCCCTAAGTTGTCGAACGAACAAAAAATAATGGGATAGACATTCTAATCGAACGGATCGTTTTGATATTTACTGTAAATTTATATTATCTTACTGATTGCGTTGTGACTCACAACTTGTGAGTAAATCAGAAACGAGGACATGGCTTTCTCTTTTATCCGTGGTCGTCTCTTAATAAAGCCTATGAAAATTTTTCCTCCAATTTCATTGTAATGGCTTTTTAATAAAAATATGGACAATGAAAAGCATTTGAGTAGTCGTTTAATTTTTATACATTATCAGGAAGGACTTTTTGATTGCTTCAAAAATATTTCGTATGAATTAAGTTGAAATTTGAAAAATTTTGGAAATTTAAAACACTCTTCAGCAGCACATTCATGTAGGTTACGAATGTGTGACTTTTAAATCGAGGGAGGAGATACATTTTGATTGAAATCCAAGAATTCTTCTAAAACGGTCCTAGATGACCTGCCCACGTTCTGTCCGCTTAATTTAGGTCATTAAATATTTAAACATTGTTGAACCTTTGAAACTCCGAGAGGAGATACATTTTGAATAATAATTCCGTCAGTTTCGTAAGCACGTTTCTGATTGGACGAGCCATCGGTCACTTTCGATTTTCTTGAGGATGCAAGATTCTTGTTCAAATATATCGAAAATGACCCCTACTGCGCCTTTTACACTAGTAAGCGTAACTATGAGCCAGTGTCCAATCAGAATACTCGATTGTCGACTTAATTCAAGAATCTCGTTCTTTCATTGGTCACTTACGTCTCCTGGTGTACAAGGCGCAGTAGAGATAATTTTCGATATAGAGAGCGGTAATATTTGATCCAACGATTTGTACTTTTGCGACAATTGGCCATTGAAAACCCCGATTTCAGCTTTTTTGCGACAACCATCCCTTTAAAGGGGTAGTGTTCGAAATTATGATACAAATTTATTATCTATAAGTAGTATTAAAAAAGCGGGCCGGATATTTTTGCTTTCTTATCTTAATTTGTTGTCAAAAATATTCAATTGAAACTTAAAATTTTGAAAAAATTGAAATTTTTTGTAATTTTTTTTCATATTTCTCTCAAATTGACTTAGAAAATTATGACCGCTACTCCCTTAATTTGGTTTTGACAGAGCTGAAGATTTAAGTTTCAGATGAATAATGTTAAGTAGGATTTATAACAAGCTTAAACTTAAA
>SCLH01001404.1:66567-79037 GCA_004367855.1 Oikopleura vanhoeffeni
GACTTTGTCCAGATACTGCAGATTAAATTAAGGACCTGCAGTTACTGCAGATTAAGTAAAATCAAGATTTTTTAGAACAACCAGAGCAGATCTAAATTATTAGTAAAGTGGAACTGAAACGCATTCAAAATTTAGCATAATAAAACAAGATTTGAAGGTAACGTTGTCAAATAATTATGTTATATTTTTCGACGACCAGAAATTTTTTTATCATCTATTTTTACTTTGTTTTCAAAAAGATTATTAAAAAATCAAGATTATTCGGAAAAAAATCAAGATTATTCGGAAAAAAATCGAGTTTTTTCTGTAAGTCTAATATTGCAGATAAATTTTCCTTAAAAATTTACAGCCTGAGTTTTCTCGTTGAACGCTCTTCTAATTGGTCAATACCAGGAATAACTGTATCTGATTGGTTTATTTTTGCGGAAGATAATACTTGTGCGTTATTCTCAACTTGTTTACGAAATTCTCGTCTTTTTAGATGGCAAACAAGTTGAGAATAACGCACAAGTATTATCTTCGAACAGAAAGAATTGCAACAGAATATCTAAATAAATAAATTAAAAAATAAATATATTTAACTAGAAAATATTTTGTGATAGAATGAAAGTCTTGATTTTATTCAATAATTTGATGTTTTAATTCTTGTTTATATTTTCGGCGGGAGTCGGATAAATCCTTGAAATTTTTTTTGATCAAAAACCTGCGGAAAGTTTGGTCTCTATTAAAAGTCTATTTCGAGTGTATTCAAATTTTCTGTTTCAAATTTGATAAATGACCAGTAACTCAAAATACATCTCAATAAAAATTCAATGAAAAATGACCCTCAAATTTTTAAACAATATACAAAAATGAACGTGAAAAGGAGCAGCCAATAACAGACGCGCAAGTTTTTCTGCAATTCCCCGCAAAATCTTATATCCAATAAATTTCTTTTAGGAGCACGTGATTAATGAGAGAGAGAGAAATAATTTTTCACGCTCGATCATGAAAGTATGAAGTTGATTGTACTTTCAATTATTCTGACAATCTCTAGATTTTCATTTTTGAAGTCTTGAAACTTAAATTTTTTTATTCAGACAGAGGCTCACGCGAAACGTTGTCCAACAAATTATTAAAATATCCAATACCTTTAACCCGTGTGAGCACAGAGCCTTTATAAAGGCTTTTGCATATTTAAAATCATCTAAAAAATGCAAAAAAAACATTGTAGAATTGTCTCGTTGGAATACACTATAAAAAAATTTTGCAAGGATGTTAAAAAAATAACTTTCTTTTTTTTGGAAATTTTGTTCAAATATTACGGAGGGTTGATTTTTTGAGATTTTTTTCCAATCTTTAACTTCTAAAAAAATTAAATGCGACTTATTGCGTCAATTAAAATTTGAAAATAGCCAGTTTTCAGGAAAGTGGTTTTGTCCATGGTGACAACTCAAAACAAAGATTGAATTAATATACAGGAACGATATTTTTTTCAAAAGTGATATTTCATAGATTTCAATTTTAAGTATTTCACAAAAATATTAATTAATAAAAATTATAATTCGACAATTAATATTGGCTCCACAGAGTCCCTGATTAGTATGTCGACTCAGAATAATATCAGAAGTGACGTATCTGCTTTTATAGTGAAAGAATAACCATTTTAATGAAAAATTTGATTTTTTCATTTCAAAATTTTTAGACCTATTTAAAGATAATTTTTATGATATATATAGACTAAATGCAGAAAAAACGATGAATAGGTCAGAGTCCTTGTGCATCGATTTTCAATAGCAAAAATAATTTTCGGAACACCACATGTGACTTGTATCACGGATATGCTGTACCTTGCTCTATCATTTTAATTCTAAAACTAAAAAATAATCTAGAAATAATAATGTCGGGATGCAAAAAATATATCGTTGAACTTCCTTAGCAAAAAAAAATTGAAAACTCCAACTTAACCTTGGGCCTTTCTGTAATACGGCGCTCTGAAAAAAACCCTTTATAAAGGCTTCGGGCGCTTGGCGGAACTTTTTTTTCTGTGCTCACACGGGTTAATCAAAATTTTTGATGCAATTCATCTAAAAAATATTTCATTATTATTTATGCTATTGTGACCCAGTTTTTTCTCAAACTGTTCAGAAATCGAAACGTTGCAAAGAATAAATTACCATAAAGATTATTTCATATTTCCCTGGAAAAATTAAAAAAAATGTTCGCAGCATTCGTATTCGGTCACATTTTTAACCTTGTGCGCGTGTTCAATCTATTTTATACGGTTAAAATGGGTTAATTTATACAATTTCGCTTAGAAAGCGCCTATCCAGGTTACCCCGGAAATCATTTACAAATTTTTTGATAACCTCCTTGAAAAAAGGCCTTACACTCAGTTTCTCATAAAGTTGTACTTGTTTGATCTAAGTCGACAGGTCGAACAAAGGACGAAATTGGTTGAAACCTCTCATACTGATTATTCGACAGTTCAAAGAAAAACGAATTGTTTGACACTATTGAAAATTATGGGCACAGGGGCATAGGGTAGAAAATAGAAAATTCGACCAGCTCAAATTTTCTTAATTTCGGCGCACTTTTAGTTTATGTGCTGAAATTGACCTCGAAAAATTATGAAAAAATCATTTAGTCCCGTTTTCATAAAATAAACGTTTTTCGGAAAATTTTGCCTAATTTGATTTTTTTTGCATAGATCATTTTTATTCCTGATTTTCAAGAAAATATCAAAAAATAATCTACTGTAGGCAAATTTTTTTTGTCGGATCTACCTCAGCCTAAACTAGGGTGGTAAATGCGATTCAGTTTCATTTCTTATTATCAACTCAGAAGAATCAAAAGATGGGCATTAAAATTTTAAACACAAAAGCAAAACAAGTTTGACAAAAAAAGTAGCGGTGTCAAAATCTAGTTTCAAATTTTTTGCTAGAATTTTACAACTAAATTTTCGAAAATATTTTTTTCTCAAATTTCATGTCCTATAATAATTGTTAATAATGATTTTTCAATGAATTCAATTTTCCAAATTAATCTTTCCAGAACAAATTAGACTACAAAAAGTAGCGGACAGCTGTCAAAATCAAGTTTGAATTTTTTTTCGAATTTTTACAACCAAATTTTTATTAAATTTTTACAGCTTTGCCTTAATAAAGTTTTATATATTGAAGAAATAAAATTTTGATACGGCCATTTTAGCCATCTCCTTAGTCAGGCAGTTCATAGAAGTCTACTAATGACAACATATCCCAAAAAAGTCATTCGCAATTTCCCATCCTTACCGGAACCCACTGATTTTTGGGAATTTTGTTACTAACATTTACATTTTAGGACCGCCAAGTGGAATCCCAATGCAAATGGAGTCAAAGCAACGGGTTAGATAATACTGCTGATGAATAATCGAATCCATAAAAAGACATTGCTGACAAAATGAAGATTTTTCGCCAGTTCACATTTTGCATCTTTCGAGTCCAAATTTTTTTTTCTTCTATCGTGATAATTTTCGACAAACCATGAAATGCGTAATTATTAACAGTTCGAAAAGAGTGGAATAGCCACCTACGCATTTAGTTGACCATTCAGGCAATTGTTTGATTTTTCCAAACAGATGAGTGATTTGGCTGAGGGTTAAAATTTTCGGCCAGCTTTCTTACGCAGCGTCATACCTGTGACGTCAGAAAATATACTCACCAATCAAATCACACGATAATCTTCGATATATCCTCGAAAATCTGACTGTGTGTGAGTAACATGTCTTTGATTTTAAATCAAAATTATACGATAAGTGAATCGAATTTTAAATAGACGGCAAAAATATCTAATTCTAACATTCAATTAAGAATAAGTGTATTTGAGGAACAGTTTGAATTATGATCAAAATCGGTTCGAAAAATACCGCCAGAATGCGATTTTTATATTGTCACAACAGTTCTAGTATTTAAACTTAATTATTAATTCAAACTCAAAAATATCACCAATTATGCATTTTTACACAAAAATATGAATTTGTTCAACTTGAAAAAATATGTAAGTATTATATCTAAAATCTAGGAAGAGGAGCCTTTTTTAGTTAATCATAATCAAATTTTTGCTTGATTTCTCAAAAAAGGCCTTTCTTCCCGGTATTAAGATGGGTGTGCTCCGACAAAAATTCGACCAATCAAAATGGATTATATTGAATTGAGAGCTTGTGATTGCTTGCATCAATTGAAAAATTTTGGTCACTCCGAGCACACCCATTAAGATATAGTCAAAAAATTATCCGATTAAATAATTATCCTGTCAATAATTATCCGATGAAAAACATCTTCTGGTCAAAAGATTTCCGGTCAAAAATTTTCCGGTAAAAAAAATTATCCGGTCGAAAATTTTCTTTTAAAATTATCACGATTAGTTCTGGTTAAACATTAGTTTTATTCTAACTCGTCCAAGTCGATAGTCCATTCTATTGCTGGAAAAGCACAACTGAATAAAGCAGGATGTATGGAATTGCACACACCTACGCACGGATCTATGGACTGTTTATCAAATGGACGACAATGTAATTTTAAATGTGAAGAAGGATATACTATGGCTGGATTTCACCGAAAAGTTTGCATGGGAAAGAAAGGGGGTTGGAAACCATCAAAGCCAGTTTTATGCCACGGAGAAGACTCCCTCGAAATGGGAATGATCGAAATGTCGAAAGTAAGCAAAAATGATCACAAAATATGGGTTTTCAAAAATAACCTCTTAATATTTTTTTTTAACTGACCTTTAAATAATTTTTTTTAAAAATGACCTTCAAATCCTAAATTTTCGATCAAAATACTCTAAATAAAAATCAATTTGATGAAAATGTTTCTCAATTTGAATAACAAAAAAGTACAATTTCTGTAATATTTGATAGATTAATGACTCTCAGAAATTTATTTCTGGAATTGACCTCAAAATATAATTTTTCAAGAGTGTGACCTTCAATATGTTTCTTCTTAAAAATGATGACAAAATATATTAGTATGGAAATTTACCTCAAATTTATCTCTGAGTATGTATCAGTTAAAATTTCGGGCCACAAATTAAAGAAATATCGAAGAAAATGACCCTCACTTATTTTTTTCAATCGATCAAAAAAGTTCAAAGTTTTTTTTCAAATTGCATATGCATATTCATAATTTTCATTGAATATTCGAAAAAGTAATTTTTTCGTTAATTTTTTGACATTTTTTCACATTACTAGTAAATTATACTACTAAATTTCTTTTTAAGAATGACTTTTCAAAATTTCTTGACCCTCAAATTATTTCTATAAATAAAAAAAAACGGACATTGTGAAATTTAGAAAATAATTAGAAACGTCTACATGTAGTCAAATTAAAATTTTGGACATTTCACTCTGATCGCATTAGTTTAGAATTTCATTTCAGACGACGATTATGAATATATATTGCTTCTTGACTAATCACACAAAAATTCACTTGAAAATTGGTCTATTATCTACGTTATTTTGAGCTAATTAACTTTCTAAGAACTTCCAGGAGTCACACCCTCTGTCCTTAATATTGGGTTTGAGAGTTCTTCTAAATGGAAATAATGAAACTATTTGGTTGTAATGAGGTCATCTAACCCTCAGAGTTGTGTAATTAATCGAAGTACCCCATTAACCTTCAGAAATAGAGATATTTAAGCCTCTTTCTTCCATAAATTTGATACCTAGAACACGTCAGGGCCCTAATCCGTATTTTTCGGAAAATAAATGGATTTAATGAAATCGACATCTGATTAAGATTTGTTTTTAAAGAGGGGAATGGTCAGTTTTCAAGATTAGTTTATTCGAATTTTGTGTTCGTGCAAAATTGCACAGTTTAGAAGACGACATTCTTGTTTGCAAAATACGGGTTTTGGTAATAAGTGGCACTTCCGGATGTTTTGACATCCAGAATTGTTCATTTAATTTCAAACAATACAGCAATTTCTCAAATAATTTTTACTCATTTAAAACTCGACGTTTTTGTGTTTCAGTACAATTTTCAAAAGTGGTAATTTGTTCGAAAATACACTTAAAACTGAAATTAAGCAGTATCTAAAAACGCCCAGAAAAGTTTATAGCACGGGAAAACCAAGCTAAAAATTAAGTCCTCCGTTTTGCGAGAATAGAGAAAAAAAAATTATCCTTTTGCATAAAAAAATTCCGGAAATTTGCACTTCGTAACACTCATTTGGTAATCGAAGTGCAAAGGTTAATTGTGTATAGAAAGTACCGTATCCACTAGAAATAAGCACTTTCAGTGGTGTAATCTGGACAGTTTATCAAAAATACCCCCATTTCGTCAATTTCTTATCAAATGATATACTAAATATGCATTTCGTGTCATTTTTGACTGATTTAACTCCAAAGGTTAATCGTAAAGATTTGTATTCCAATAGACAAATGTAATAGCACATTTTTTGTGTAAGTTTATAACGCTTAAAATAACGTTATTTCACCAGTTTGTATTGGAAATAGTAACTATGCCAAATTAAATTTTTCTCTCAAACTCAACCCTTAGAATTAATTTAACTTTAAAAGGATAACTTTCCTATCCAATTTAATACAGTAGGTGTCTTTGTTAAATTTGATAATTTTGCGCTCGCACGCCCAAAACAACGCGATTTTGGCCATTTTGAAATAAAAAATATATCATATAAAATATATCATATACATTTCGAGGAATTTGCCTAAGTTGACTTAAAGTTAAGGGGATACTGGTCGCTGGCATAGAATTTGCTCGATCAAAAATTAGCCAAACAGGGCTTTAAGGATAATAATCAGATTAGCCATCTTGTAGAACTATCCTTTATCTTGTTAAAAAAATTCGCAATTTTTTTTTGTATGCATACACTTCTCCACACATAAGCGACACAAAAGAACCTAAGACAAAATGGTTAAACTATCTCCTCCCAGGTTTTATGTTGAAATTGGCTGACACTTCGCCATAACCGGTAAAAGTGGCAGGCCAAACTTAATCTTGGTCAAATTTTTGAATTTTGCTCTATTTTTCAGGAATATGTAGAAAACCACCTTTTTTTGGCAAATATCCGTCGGGAAAACTATCTTCTCCGACGAAAATTTTAAAATTTATTAATTTTTTTTCTAAGCTAGCTCATACAAATACGAACATTAAATTTTGTCATTTTTTTGGATTTCAACCTCAAACTTGAAATATGATTTTCTTAAGGACCCGAGAGAAAAATTTAAAAAAAAAGTGATTTGATTTTTTTGAAAGTAGGTTAAAAAGAAAGCCACGAAAACACTGATCAGAAAGTTGACGCACGTCAAAGCGAAATTTTGAAGTTTTAGTGGCTAAATTTAAGCAAACGTCATTTTTGAAATTTATTGAAACTTTTTTATGCAATAAAATACACTAAGTGTCTTTGTTTAACATTTCTGATGACTGCTTTATTATACATATGCCATTAATGTTAACACGGGGCGGTAAAGAGTGAAATAATTTTGCTCTCTCACGTCAAAAAAAAATCAAAGGGCGAAAAATCACTATTTTGGCATTTTAGGTCAAGAAAACTTAAGTTTTCCGAAAATTATTGAATTCGTGTGCTTCAAAGCGCGCTTATGACTCAAAAAGAAACTTTTAAAACTTTCTGGATTGATAAAAATCTGAAAATTTCACCAAAAAAATATTTTCTCCAAAAAAGCCAATTTCACAATCAGCTTCACCAGAATTTGTGTTGCGCTTTGAAAATATAGTTTTTGGATCCAAATCGCGCTCTGAAGTACATGAATTCAATAATTTTTGGAAAAATAAAGTTTTCTAGACCGAAAATGCCGAAATAGTGATTTTTCGATATTTTCACCTTTTAGTGCCAACCCAACAAAATCACGCGATTTTGGCCAGTTTTTAATTGAAAATATAATTTATATTCATTATGAATAATTTCGACTCAACCGCATCGAAAAAAGCATCGAAAAATGATATTCTTCCTGTATATGTCTCACGACATGTTTATTATGTTTAGAAACAGAAAGAAGTAAAATATATAAAACAAATAAAAGATTTTGGGTAAAAAATTGCCATTTGTTTAAATTAAAACGTGATCGATTGTGGTTAAATTAGCTCATTCTGATAAACAGAAAAGCTCTTAGCCCGACAGTTAAAATTTCAAGGAAAATGACCTCTCACGCATAATAAAAAACGTGCGATATTAGTGAAATTAAGCACTTAAAACATGATTTTTGACCTAAAATCATAACAATTTTTGACTTTCAAAGCAGCACACAATTTGAAAAAAATCATTGTTGTCATATATGAAACATATACAGTTTGTAGAAATTTGTTAATATCTTCGAATTATAAAAAATTTTTTCTGTACATTTTCAAAATATATTTGTCTGAATAAAAATTTTATTGCTTAATTAAGTCCAGCCATTGCAAAAAAAAACGTGGGCGTTCGAAGTATTATTACTTCAATGCGAAAATTAACGTTCATGAGACGATTTGAAATAAGGAATTTAAAAAGTCAAAAATCGGTTTCAATGTGTTTAAGCTATCTTGTAGAGAATTTTTTTTGGTCATTTTAAGACGCAGGATTTTTTTTTGGTTTTTAAATTTTTTTCAAAAAAAAATATTTAAAGGTGCGAAAAGTGAGCTTTGAGTCCTCGTGTTCTCACGGGAGTTAAAATAGCGGTATCAGAAATAAAATAAGCTGACTCGACAACGAAGGGTTTTCTACAGGGTCAAATTTTTTGCAACGTTATCGAATGTACCAGCTGGTAAAAATTGACCGGTAAAGTATAGCTTCCGGTACCGGAAGTGATATTTCAATAATTTACATGTAACAAAAGATGCGCAATTATCGGTTTTCGGGAACCGGTATTATGAACTAGGGTTCATTAGTCACCGCAAGGTGGCGCTAGAAGGCAATTTATAGCATGGGAAAATATCATTTTCAATTTTCACTCATAATATAAATTCCCCTCTGGAGCCACCTTGCGGTCACTTATGACCTCTAGTTCATAATAGATGTCAGAAGTGTTTGACCCTCAAATCTAAACAAGCTTTATGATTGGTCAATAGAAACTGGTTAATTTCCAATTTCGGAAAAATTAATTTGTATGGGAAATCTCAGTGAATACTAGTAGTAGAGTTATCGTAGTTTTTGATTAAATATGAGATTTTTTAATGGCGTTTTATGTCCAATTGTTTATCAAAAAAGAAGACAAAATTTTATAAAATGGACCATAAGAAATCCTACCTTTAAATGATTTTTTTTTAATATTTTTACCAAAATCGTAAAATCAGGGTTCGAATTAGGTTTAATCAGTAAATTTGAATGTAATAAAAATGTTTCTTTGACCCTCGAAAACTGATATGAATTATATCTTATTTTTTAACATTTCGATTTTGCCACATTTTACAAAATTGAGGTCAGTTAATCTCCCGTATTTTCCGGTTCTAAAAAGGGTCCACGTTTGGAAAAGTGTGAAAATTATTACTCACTCACCTCCTCAAAACCAAGTAGTTTGAAGGACAGTAAATAACCGGTTGCATCATATTCTTAAGTTTATCTTCGAGTTTTAATTACCTACAAAAAGATAGGGATCATCATCTAAATGTGTGCATTTAAAACGGTACGTTTTTCAAAAACAAATAACCCTCAGAGTAGATTGTTTGTGATGAGCAGCAATTTTAAAATCTATATTTTTCTTCAATAGAAAAAACTTCTACAAAATTTGAGCAAATAAACATAAAAAAGCTTTAATTTTCAAAACAAAATAATATGGTTAGGGCGTTGGTTTGTTTAAACTAAGCACAAAAGCTTTGAAAAACTGAAAAAAAAATTATATTCTTGATTTTCAGTTTTTTTTACACATCAGTTAATAATATTTGTTGTAGAAATATTTTTAGGTACCATTTATTTGTTGAGGATTTTTGTGAAATTTTCGTAAAGTTTGTAAAAAACATTAAATCCCAAATAAGGCATCCAGGTTAAATTAAAAAAGTGGTTATCATATTTTTTGATCCCTTTTTGGTGTAGCGTTGAACATAATATAAAAATATTATATTTTTAGCCTGACTGAATTGCGGCAACACTTTAAACGCAAAAATATTAGCATTTTGATTGTAATAAATTATACTTATTAAAAATTTAAAGATATTTTGACCAACCAGACCTAAAGGGTTAATTAAGTAGTTTTTAATCTCCCTGAAAAATATTTTGAAATTAATTTTTAAATAAAAGAGTTGAAATCAACCCGTTGACTATAAGAATTTCCAAGGCTGGATTGTTGACCTAATTTGTCTCAGCGTTCTGCAAAAAACTTTATGTTTCACTCTGTGAATATCTGATAACCTAAAACGTCATATTAAATACTATATAGACCGTTTGTGGCCTCTTTGATCGAATGTAGGTGTCTTTTTGTTTTAGTATAGATAAACGAGAATTTTTGTAAATTTGGTTAGTTTTAATAGAAGATTGTATGAAAAGAAGGGTGGAGGAGACTGCGACTGACCCACGCGACTCTTTGGCTAAATATTGTGCCTTTCGTATACTTCCTTCAAACTCACCTGCGATTAGAACCGCTCCGACAAATTCATTCCCTCCTTACCATGTGTTGTTTATAAGGCCAAACGTTCTATTTATAGAAAATATTTTTTTCAGCAGCATGTCAAAACAAATAATTATGTATAACATATTATAGAATATAAATATAATTGTTTTGTGTTCCAAAAAAGCCCAACAAAAAAGAAATTAACCCGTTTTTCGACACAGTTCGTGTTCAAGTTTATAAAATCTTTTGAGTTATGCAAGTTTAATTCAAAAATCTGGTTATTAAGGGGGTAGGTGTCGTAATCTGGTACCTTTCAGGTGTTAAACTAAAGTGAATATTATTAAACATATATATTTCGACAATCAAGTTGTCATCGTCATGCTATTTAAAAGTACTAAAAGATTTGTACTACATAGTGGGCACTTATACAAACTTAATAGGTGCCCACTTTGTCAAATTACATACATGTATATTAAAAAACATAACTTTTTTAAACTCTAGAATATGCATAAACTAATTGTTTATCAATTTTGTACACAACTTTTTAGTACTGTTAAATAGCACTGACGATGACAACTTGATTGTCGAAATATATATGTTATAAATATTCACTTTATTAAAACCAATTTATAGAGTAGTTACTTTGTTATAGTTTACCCCTTGACTATTGAAAAAAAGGTGACTATAACGGGTAAAATGTAACTATTATGAGTATTGCTCGGGGTAACTTTTTCAGATAATCACTCAATATGTTTTAATTTGAGAATCTCATTCTTTTTAACTATATCTGTTTTCAAAGCACCACATATCAGTGAGATAGTCAGAACTGGTACATACGATCTGTGCTAAAAATTTTTGGTGCATATTAAACTTTTCAAGCAACCGAGAATTTCGATAAATTATTTAGGTCAATGTCCGAGTATAACCGGAAATCAAAGGACCGGCAAAATGTATCTGAACCATTCTGAAACTTATTTCACGTTATGTTTTGGTATTTAAATACCAGACCTTACTTTAAATTTCATTATTAAACAAATAAAAATTAATGCGTCAAATTAAAATTCTTTATTTCTGGAAATATCTAGTTATAAAACAAGTTATGAAAAAAATAAAAGTGATATTAAAAAACAACACAAATGTTCCCTCCCTCCGACCGTAACACAAGCTATTTCAAACTCTTTGTTATATTCTAAAAGATGTTTGAAAATTGCTGTTACCGTCGGGAGGGGGTCGAAAAAACAATGTTGAAATAGTCAATTTTTTTAATCTCATATAATCCGTTATCATAAGATAAAAGGAACAAAAATCTGCTATTACCGATTGACAATGTTTAACCATGGGTCCAAAAAATGACGAAAGTGCGATTTTCTATAAAAATTTTCTGATTAAATTTGCGTAAGAAGAATCCCGAACGTTCGGCTACCAGAAAACTTCTGAAGAGTTCTTCAACCGCTCCTTTACTATTTAATAAACAATTATTTTTATTAGTTAAATTGAAAATGACCATCACAATCAAATTGAAAGAAAATTCGAAAATAGAAAATCTTATTTTGGAAAGTCAAAGTTTTGACAGTTTTAAATAAGGAGTGACTATGTACAATAAACAATCATGGGAATTGCCTTGTGGCGCCACTCCATTGGCCCGTTTGGATTTTCTCTAAGTAAACGACATGAACTTCTCTAAAAGGGTGACTTTATATGGCGTAAAAAGGTTGACCTATAAGAAGTGTAACTTACTTACCGAAGGAAACTTTCTGTCAATTATCGATGTACCAAGTTCATTGAATCGAATGTACCACTTCTCTAAATACATTCCAGAAGCTTTTGCTAGTACCTTTTCCACTTGGCTAAACTTGTATCTCGCCTGAAAAATTTTAATTTCATATTCAATAATTTTTGATTTCATATTTCGTTTATCTTAAAATCTTGGTATCGTCTCCAATAAGGGGAGACA
>SCLH01001404.1:90136-109933 GCA_004367855.1 Oikopleura vanhoeffeni
GTTTTATTCTTTCCAAAAAACTTCAAAACTAAAATCAGTTATAATTTTGCTCTCATCGAAATAAGATGTAAAATACTTTTTTTCTTATTTTTATATTTTTGAATAGAGAAAGGATGACGAAAGTTTACAATGTAAGTTAACTCAGATTGATTTTATACATATGTGTACATGTTTTCAAAACCTTTAAATTCCTTCTTGACACCGAGATAACTTTAGTACCTCGAAATAATAACAAAAGTGATTTCGTAAAGTATTTTTCCAAAATAAAATATTTTTTCTTTCTTGTTTAAATCGCCTTGATGATTTCAAACTCCGAAAAAAGTACTTTCTAGTTAACAAAGAGCTTTGAAAATACCACTAATGAATTTTAAATTGTCTGAATTGTGTATACAGTTTTGAAAAATTTTTTTGAGTCATTTCTAATAATAACAAGTGATTTAGTATTTTTTTCAAAAAATGTTTTTTTCTCTTTTTTGTTAAATTGCCTCGCTGATTTCAAACTCCGAAAAAAGTACTTTCTAGTTTAGGTAGAGCTTTGAAAATACCACCAATGAATTTCAAATTGCCTAAAATTATATTAACAGTTTTGAAAACATTTTTGAGTCACTTCTAAAATTGGCCCTAAATGAGCGCAAAATATTCCGTCGGGTACCCCCTTAATGCCTCTAAGGCCTTTATTTAATCAGACAGATATACCCCCTTAACATTGTGTTTCCTGAAAATTTTCAAAATATTTTCAATGTGTTTAAATATACATCATATTTCTCATCCGGAAAAGTCAATTCCAGCGACCAGTACCCCCTTAAGAAATAAAATCGAGGATCAAAATTATGGAAAATTGTCAATTTTATAAGTAATTGCTTGCGATATTTCGGGTTTTTAGAATTGACCAAACAGTATTGATGTATAGTGAATTCACCACGCCTGATTTGATGGTGACAAAAAACCAAAAAAAAACACCACATTTACCTTAAAAGTTACATTTTTTGGAAAAATAGACCAAAAAAGCAGTTTTCGGCCAGTTATACGCCTCTGATTGGCCAGCTGAAAGGCCCCGAGAGTTTTAAGGTACAAAATCGAGTTATCCTAATATAATTGGGTGATAAGTATTAAGGGNACCGGTAAATGAGGTTAACCAGGAGCAAAAAAATTCTTGAAAAAGCTGTATGTTTTTTCGTCCTATTTAGGAAATGTTTCAAAATCTGACAATATCTGCGAAATTCAAAGGCGGAAAAAACTGTTGTTCCTTTTTTTAATTTTCTCACTAAAAAGGTATCAAAGCTGGCGAAAAGGACTGTTTTCTGCTATTTTGGCCACGGAAAGTTGTATTTTTTTTCATGCTACATGGCAAACTATTTTTCCGTGCACTATAGTTTTTCGTTATAATTTTTAACAAAACTGTTGTGCCTGATTGAACGATTTCATTTTTTAACTCCCAGGAGTACGAACTTCTGTAGCAAATTTTCTGTCGATTTGAAATCTGAAACTTAAAATATGAATTTTAATGGGTCTCAATTGAAAAATTTTGGAAAAAGTGCTTCGATTTCTTCGAAACTCACCTCAAAAGAAAGCCACGAAAAAATCCATCAGAAACTTTGCTTATGTGAAATTTTTTGCAGTTTTAGTGGTTTAATTAGAGCACACGGTATTTTTGAACTTAATTTTGAAAAAAATTATAATAATTTGGTCGGTAGTACAGTGTACTAAGAACACTTTTTTATCACCCCGAATCAATTAAGAGCATTTTAAAACCATTTTAAAGGCATTATATACTAACTACTTTATGGAGTTAAATCATTACTACTTTAACATCATTAAGTGGCCAATTTTTGAAGACTTTATGATATTTAATCACTCAGTTTTGCTTTATCTCCATTAAGTATTTTTGGACTTTAAAATTTTTTTTTTGACCATTTAAGGGAATAAAAAGTATTTTTTTTGTAAGAAAATGGAAAAAAAATTTAATGGAAAAAAATTATTTTTTGCGTTATTAATTCACGTGATCTTATTTTTCAAGAGATAAGGATTTATTTATGACATATTTTAAACCTTATTTTTGGATTATTTTGTCACGTGATTTTATTCAGNGATGGACTGATTAGGTGTTTTGCTGTGTTAACGAATACGACGGTGTTTGGAAAATTGCAGGTTAAATAATTATTCAACGTTTTCAAACAAGGGTAGGCCGCGTTTTTCATGCTGAAGTCAAAACGCCCATTTAATTATGTTCAAATCGGCTGAAATTTCGGCTGTTAGCTTTATATAAAAAATAAGTAAATTTGAGCCGTGCCAGAATTTTTCATTTTAACGCTTTTAATTGGTCGAAATTCAATTTTCATATCAACATCAAATAAATAAAACGAGCGTCTTCGTCTCGTTTAGACGATCCTATATAACCCAGGGGCATAATGCCACTAGTGACTAGATTATATTTCAAAAACCTAACGTGATAAAAATATCATTGATAACTCATATTGACATATAAAATCAGCGCTAAAAACTAACGAAATATTCTTTGTTAAATTTTAAAGAAAAACATCAGATAAAAAAGTTTATGAGAGAAAATCTGGAAACATCCCGCCGAACTTGCCGAAAGGTTTTTGAAGAAAAATTTCAAAGAAAAATTGAAATCAATGATAAAATGAAAGCAAACTTCAATGACAAGTTTAAAAAAAATGATACAAAACTGCTGACTGTATTTTATTTGTGTAACATAAATTATTTATACACAAAACTTTTTCCATTTACAGTTACTCTAACCAAAATTATAGGAATGCGCTCAAACTGGTACACAGCCCCAACCGACCTCAAAAAAGTGTACCAGTTAGAGAGAGATGACTGTATTAAAAGAAGTGTAAGAAATTTGTACATCTTTTAGGCAACAATAATGATCAACAGCGAATGTTTTCATCGAGAAAAATCAATAAAAAGATCAAAAATTTATGAAAAATCGGCCAGAAATGACGATGAAAATTTTCCTGAGAGTTTATTCATAGAAAAAATTTCGTCTTAAATTTTTTCCAAATCAGGTTAAGGGGGTAGCAGCGATGTGGCAGACTGGCGTCAATTTAATTACGAAAAATAATTAGTTGGTTTATTTTTTTGTGCTTATTATCGTCAGCTGAACCAGAATAAATATGTATCAGCTCAATTAAAATCATTTTTATCTATTTAAGGAAAGATTTGAGTTTGAACTTTCATTTTTGAATTCGTAAAGTTTCAAAAAGAATTCAAAGCATTAAAAAAATTATACACATTTTTTGTCCAAAATTTTTTCATATTTTTTTTTCAAATCTGTGAATAAAAACGAAAAAAATAGCCACTTTAACTTTTTTCATGCATGTCTACATATTTTCTGACTGCTGTTTGAAAAATCATAAAATGTTTATTTTGTCATTTTTTGTCGACTTTTTTTAGAATATTATGAAAATTTTCCGCAAATCAAGTCCAAATTTTTTTATTAGTGATTTTTTGAATTCTCCTTAAAAAATCAGGACGAATCACTTGTGAAATTTTCTGGTATCTATTTGGTTTCCGTATTTCAACCGATGAAAGGGTCAAGCGAAATCGTTTTCTGAACTACTAAGAAAGTTACAACACTTGCTTGTGACACCGGTTTGTGCCATTTGGCACGCAATTTATTAACATTTTATTTTTGCAAAAAAATTTCAATAAAATTTCGGGTGTAATAGGCGTCTTTTTTTTTAAAGTCAGGACATTTCTTCATATTTAAGCGCAATTGAAGGTAAATTTTTATTCCTAAAAAGCTGTTTTTCTCTATTTTTCATGAAAAAAAAACTTTCATATTAACCCTTGTGAGCATATAAANTGAATGTTGTTAACAGAAACCTTAATTGTGGCTCTGTCCTCACAAGGGTTAAGGAAATTTTTTCATGTGGATAATGATTCACCCACTAATTAGCGCATTACACTCGAAATGTCTGAAGTTTATAAATATCGTCTTCAAAAAAATTCTTACATCGGGTTAACTTGGAAATAGAGTTCCAATGAAAAGTGGTTTTTGATATTTTTACAGATACTAAGTTATGTTGAGAAATTAAAACTATCAACGTTTGCAAGAATGAACACTTTTATTGAAATAACTGCTACCCCCTTAAGAAATATTCGAAAAAAAAATCGAAAATTTTAATTCTAGAAATTTTGAACAAATTTCTAATTGTGTTTTTCAAAATTAATTTCAAAATAATTATTATAACTGAACTTATATTTTGTAGAACACGTCGTCTAAACGGAACCTTTCAGACGTCATTTTCAAATACACAAAGTTTATAATAATCTTGATCTTCCGTTTTTCTAATTTAAGTTGCCTTCCCTGCTAATCAGACAAAGGTTAAGCATTAAAACAAAAAATCGTGCACCATGGTGGTGGGCCCGGCGCGATCTGGCGCTATATTTCCATTTAAGCATATTTTCGCATCATCGTATAACCGCCAACATCGCAATCTTTTTTCCCGTTTTTATATGCCCCAGAGAATTTCAAATTTCAAGATACAGAACTGAAATTAAATTTTGTCAGAGATGAAAGTCCTTATTTGGACCTTAGCATTTTTGGACCAAATAACAGCGTGAGATAGTTTTTAGAGATTGGAAATTGAAGACGATTTTAAATAAGAAAATTTTTAAAGATAAAAATAGATACCGATTTTATTGGCAGATTGGTTTTGAGATTTTTTCTAAAAAATATTATTTTGAAGTTACAAAATTAGACCTTTTTCCCCAGCGAAAGGGATTTAAAATTGACAAAAAACAAAGATAAGGTACCGGAAGTGATTTTCACGAAATTATATAATGTCAAAAAAATTTTGACAAATAAATCTTATTTCGGCTCTAGCGCCGTTTATGGTCAAAATTGACCAATGATTCATTTTCCAAAAAATTATACAGTATAAAATTTTGAAAATATCACGTCAAATGACCTCAAAAACTCTACAACATGCGCCAATAAAATTTATAACCATTTTTCACATTAAAATTTCTTATTTTAAATCGTCCGTAGGTAAATTTATGATTTTTAGATGTTTTTGGAATGGGGAAGGATTGGAAAGCGAATATACACATGTGACAGAATTAAGTGAAGAAGATTTTTTGTTTGTTAAAGAACTAGACGGAGACTATTCTTATGATGAATACGAATATTCATTATTTGATGAGGAATTATATGATTATTATAATGATGAAAGACAAGATTTAGAACTTCTCCGGTGATTTTCATAGCATGCATCATGCTGCGTGGTAGAAAACTAACTTTACAACTAATTTAAACAAAAATGGAAAGTGAGTTTTTCTCAATTTGAAATCCTACATTTTGATTGGGTTAAAATGCAGTTAACAGAATTAAACCTAGCTATAAAAATTAAAAGAAATTGACTTAATTTCAAATTTAAACCCTTTTTCAATCTATTTTTGTGTGTGTTTTTTAATTTCTCAAATCGGTATTTTAAGGGAGTTGGTGACGATATCTGAAGGTTTCCAAACAGACTTTATCATCAACCTATTTTGGAGACAATTTTCCAACGAGTATTTTGACTTATATTTTGTTGGGAATTTTAGATTGTTTCACAAAATATCGGGTTTAGGGGGGCTGAAATTTAAAGTGAAATTTTATGTGATTTCAAATTATCAGTACCAATTTCTTCTCTTAAATTTTATCTAGCATATCAGTTTTTGAATAAACTCATTTGACTCAAAATACTGCTCGAAAAAATAACTGAAATTCAATTTTTCATCGTTTTTTGTCAAAAATATTTTCAAAATTTTGAAAAAAAAGAGAAATTTACAAGCATTTTCAGACACCCAAGACAAAATTTTCGAAAAATGGCTCAATCAGATTTAAAGCCAGCCTATGTGAACACGTTGCAGCATAAATCGAAAAAATTCAATGAAAAATGTAGAACGAGATAGTTTTTAGTGAGCCTCTCAAATTGGCTGTTTTGACCACTAGAGGCACAAAATTAAAAAAAACCTCTCCATTATATTTCCGTATTCATAATTTGAGACTGACTGTCAAATTACATTATGCTTTTTAAGCTTTTTTTGTGCCACGAAAAGCACGAATTTATTTTTATTAAAATACAAACTCTTCTGCTGGTTAAAATAAGAGAAAATTTTCAAATCAAAAGGCGTAAGGGGGTAGAGAAAAATACGGGGATTTTTTTCCATGTCCTAAATACTGCATCCGATTAAAAAAATCAGACTCGGCCAAAATGCCACGTTTCAAATTGAATTAACACGGCCTCAGGCCGAAATAATTTAGAAACACGCGATGGGACGAACTCCGGCCAAAAAAAGGTCTAATCAAAGCCACGACAGACGCCCTAAACGGCGTTCTGATTCCAGAAGTGACCGCAAGTATGACCAGAAGAAGGACCACCGATATGACCGGTCTAACCACTCCAACGGTGCCACAACTTCCCGCAAATCCCCGAAAAGAAACTTCGAGAAATACAATGATCGACGATCCCGCTCCCCACGACGTTCCCGATCCCCGCCACGATCTCAGAAGAGACGTAGCCCCGATAACAGAAACCAAGGTTATCAGAAAGGTAATAAACCTTTCATGTTCACGACTGACCACGCATTTCACGCCAAAGAAGCTAATGATTTTATTTTTTCTAATGAAAAATTTAGAACGTTAAACGGCGGTATATTAAGTAACTATTATAAAAAAAATAGTAATTTTAATATTTTAGGAGGTCCTCGTTCTAACAGGGGAAGATCTACAGTGAAGAAGCGCACGCTGGACATGAAAAGAATTGTGATTAAAAATGCCCCCGGTGGTATCCCTTACCATGACTCGTCTAAAGTAGGGCAACCGGATAAAAACGGCGTTACCATCACAGAAGAAATTTGTGACGACATTTTCGTAATCAATGGGTACCCAGATCCTTTTGACGTAAAAACTAGGCCTGATACCCAATTAAGTATGATAGACGAAGCTTGCTATTGGCTTGGTATTGACACTAGGTATTATAAGTGTACCCAAGCACATAAAAATGAGTACGTACTCTCCGTAGACTTTAGCCGCAAACGTGATTTAATTATGTTTGTTGTATTTAATGAAGGTCTATTAGACAAAACCTGTAAATTTTTTAAATTTAAGTGGTCTCCTTTCCTAACAGCGCATGTTATTAAACCTGAGGACCCCGCTATCATTTACTTTAATAATTCTTCAAAAATCGATTTCGAGAAATGGCTAGTCAATATTTGTGCAGTAAATACTACCATGAACTCCGGCATGGGTACTACGTGGGATGTAAAACCCACCCCCGCCCAAAAAAAAAGTGGCATGCGAGCTCTTGGCGACTTTATTGATTACGAAAATTCGGCCCTTTTTATTCACGAAGCCCCTGAATATATGAAAAAAATTTTTACTGAGATGGGTAAAAGTTATTCCAAAGACTGGGATCTCATCGGGGGTACTGATTCTGAACTACGTAATTCTAGAACTGCAATGCGTCTGACAGTATATCAACGATCGACTAACTTTAGTAAAACTGCTGCAGAACTCGACCAAATTTACTCCGATAAAGCTACGGCACGACAAGTTACGACCAAAAAAAAACCGCCCCAAAAAAAGAAATTTTTATCAATCGCCGACCTCTCCAAATATACCCTTGATCGTGGCCGTTTTGTCACACCTAAAACAGGGCCCAAAAATCAAACTAACGCAGAATTGTCCACCACCGTACGGTCACTTGAGACCACGATAAATGATTATAAATCTACGGTAGAAGCCGCCGGCAGCCGAATAACAAAGGCTGTAAATAAAAATACTACGGCTAGTCACAACGCTCTGCAAGCTATTTTTGGTTCGGTAGATATTATGGAAAAACGTATAACTAATAGTGATACAGTCGTCGGAGCTCTCTCTCGAAATCAGTCTACTATGATCGCTCAAAGTAAACTTTTATGGGGAAGGCAAGCCAAAATAAATGACGGTTTCCATCAATTTGCACTTGATGCAACGGCTCATTTTCAAAAATTGGACCATAAAACTTCGATGGCTGTAACTTTTGAAGGGTCAGTCGAAAACCACCCGGCAGTTAATTCATCTGGCTCATTTGAAATAGTCGACCTAAAAACTATTACATCCAGCGAATCGGTTGCCAACGAGATTTTGAGCGCGAAATCAAAACTCGCGCTCACTAGCGACATAAATTTCTCATTGGTCGAAACCGAAGAACCTGAATCCGAAACTCCAATGGAAGAAGATGTTGCCGTCACCACTGTTGCTGGGCCAGAAACTGAAACCCAAAATCTCAATCCACCGATGAAAAGACCTCGTCAAGTTAGTAGTTCTCCCCTTCCTGATCTTCTGAGAACCCCCCTAAAACGCAAGCTAGCTGAATCAATTTTTGGTGATATCTCCGATATTTCAGGGGGTAAAAAACCCTGTCGGCGATTAAGTATAACTCCCATTCAACAAGGTATCATCTCATATATACACGTCGACCCAGTTAACAAAACTTGGCTAAAAACAGGGCGTGGCCTATCTGACATGCAAAAGTGGGTCTCGGACAGTACTAAAAGTGTGATCGGGGCAAGTAAATTTTCGAAATGGATCTTTTGGGTTGCATTTCACGGTGAGGAAATCATCGTTGAACTGAAATCTAGGCTTGCCATGAGCTGTACAACCATCCCAAAGGAACTGGTTGACCAACAAATCAAAGAGATCGAGATCACCCTTGAATTTATACACGACCGCCGCGTAGTCACAGAGATATTATCCGTAGGAAATTTTATAGGAGTGTGTTTCCCCAAAATTCTGGATCGCGACTTTTATACTTGGTGTGATAATCACTTTACCGTTACACGAGATCCACCGATAACCAGCGCAACCACATTTACGGCTATAGGAGTTAGTCTGGTTGCACATCATCAACGTAAAGCTAGCCTTGAAAACCTCCTGAATTATCACAATCAGGCCGATGAACTGAATTGTTCCCAAAATGTTGAAGAAAACAAATCTACGGTAAATTTACCATGTAGAAACGAGCATTGTAAGATCAAATTTTTTCCAAAATCTGATCTTAAAATGTCCGGAAAAATTTTTTTACCAGAATTTGATTCTGTGGTTAACCACTTGGTTGACCA
Organism: Oikopleura vanhoeffeni; assembly: GCA_004367855.1. Classification (NCBI taxonomy): domain Eukaryota; kingdom Metazoa; phylum Chordata; class Appendicularia; order Copelata; family Oikopleuridae; genus Oikopleura; species Oikopleura vanhoeffeni. The sequence goes on from SCLH01001404.1 coordinate 99,251, forward strand.
CGAACCAAAATCTCTCGGCGACTTAATTTATGATGATGACAAAGGGACAAATAAAGATCCCATAGTCGTTGAAAGTAATATGGAAATTTTTACACCTAAAAATGCTGCCACCGAATTTGATTTAAAAATTCAAGATTTATCACTTGATGACCATAAGTCGGATAATGTAGCGATTTTTAAATATAAAAAATTTAATGATGTAAAAACTCATATTAAAATTTTCAGGCATCACAATAAACGCCGTTCGTACAAGCAGAACAAAAAAATTTGTCGGAAAAAAAATCGACAAATTTTCTGCAACAACCTATCTCCAACCAAATCTTCCTCCACTTCCGCTGTCACTCCTGCCCTATGCCAAAAATCACTCAATCTCCACGATGACAAATTTTCAGATGAATCAACGACCGAAACTCGACGATCTCCAGGTAACGATTCAAGTATAAATGCTCCTGACATTATTAATCAAAACTCGAATCTTATATCTAGACAAGATTTAGATATCGACGAACTAACAGTTTTTGCCAATGAAGGCCAGTTTGAAGATCTATTTGATGAACTTGAGTTTGATCTATTCGGTGATTTTTCGACAAAATATAAAAATTCTATAATTGAAACTCGCCTTAAACTGGATGTTAAAAATGCGTCGAAATACGATATAATTAGTTGGTTTTATGAACAAGGGGTCAATAAAATAAATATCGGAAATAAAAGTTATATAATAAACCATTTTCTTGATATAAACACGCTGAGGCTTTTTGCGGAAATGCACTCTAAAAAAGAGCTTGACATCGACTGTACTTACATGTCTTTAGGTGGCAAGCGTGGTCCCAAACTCCAGACGATTCTGGAGAAAGACAACGACTGTAATAAAAGATTCCTGGATGATTTCGAAAATCGAATGGCCTATGACTTTACTGCCGCTGACGCTGCGAGTCCTACTGTTACTGATAAAATTGAATTCATTAAAAAAATCAAAAAATCTGAATTCACCGTTGACAGTCAGGCTAACTTAAATTTGCCTCAATTCGAACCTATTTTGCCAATAAACATGCAGAATAAGCCCGACCAAATGTCAAATACTTCGAGTAAAAAAAATGAATCGTGTCTATTTTTAAAATATTTGAACATAAATTTAAATAGTTGCACAAAGGCACGTCTACTAGACCTAGTAGGTCTATACCCCGACGTTTCATTTTTTTTACTCAACGAACTCAATTTAGATACTATTAACGCCCACTTAATCTGCCCACCCAGTTACAAGTTATTTCACTCCAAAAGTGATATTAAAAATAAAGCTTATGCTGCTATTATGTGTAAAGAGGAATTATACGCGGGTTGTAAACAAATAGAATCACCACATTGGTTTTGTAAAATCCTGTTTCGAGACAGAGATTTCAAACTCACTATTACCAGTGTGTATAGGCCAAACTCAGGCTCGAAAAAGTATGAGTATTGTGGTTATACTAAAATCCAAGGCGAAAATGTTTTTTTCGACGACTTGCTAAAGATTAATGTAGACAAACCAGATGTTAAAAGTATTATTGGCGGTGATTTTAATTTACCACTTCTTGACAAAACATCATCAAAAGTCAAAAAGCTAAAAAATAACCTATTTGATTATCATAATAAATGTTCGAAAAATACTTTTCGACGAGAGTATAAAAACGGAACAAAAAATAAGGGCGTACATACCACTGAATCGAGCATTGATGGTATTTTTAGTAAAAATATTATACACGCTAAATTTGTCCATTTAAATTTGATTGACCAGCTGGGTACAGATGGTCACATGGGGCAACTCGGAGTCATAAAACACAATATTCTGGGGTTTGAACTCGGTCGAAAAACTTTTAAGAGAAATATAGCGTCAAATACAGAAATTTTTAATTTGGGAACTAAGTCGTGGGGTCTTATTACAAAAATTTTCGAAGATGAGAAACTTTCTGATGTGAACAAATCATATCAACTACTACATTATTTAAAACTTATGGTCAATCTTACTGAGCCTGAAACTGTGGGCAACGTAAAAATTAAATTGTGCCAACCGGTGTTAAATGAACGTACGGTCACGTGGATGAGAAGAATGAATTTTATGAGGGAAAAAATTAAAACGGACCCTGATCCACATACTTTTGCAGTTTTTAAATTTGTCCGTCGACATTATCGTCGGCTAAGGCAAAACGACCAAAAAAGTTTTTTTTCGAAGTGCGATAAGGGGGGATTCGTCTCTAGTGACGAATTTCATAAAATTCATGATAAAATTAACAAAAACACCACCAATCTATCTGGTTGTTCCATTCCCATTGATGAAGTTGCACAGGGTTTTGCAAAACTACAGTGGGGGGACGAGGTACCTAGAAAGAGTACTTTTAAATGGACTAACAAAAACCGTATAGTAAAAAAATATCCCACTAATAAGCTTTTTAATTTTAGAGAAGTTGAGTGGGACGGTCGTGATAAAAGTAATAGTCTTCGTATAGCTTTACTAAGTTGCAGTAGAACTACGCGAGGAGCTTCTGGATTAAATTCTCGTTGGCTGCTTGAGTTACCTGAACAATTTCAAATGTGTCTTTTACATATAGTTAACACATCGTTGACCTCAGGTAACTATTATTCAATTTGGAAAAAAAATAAAGTGGTACCGATTCCTAAAAAGGGGGATTTAACAAAAATTAGTAATTGGCGACCAATTACAGTTGCCAACTGTCTGGCATCAACCACTGAAAAAATAGCTTCGGCGCAATTTTTGAAATTCTGTGAAAAGCGCGAACAACTGTTCATACGCCAAAACGGATTCCGCGCCAAAATGAGCTGCTCGACAGCAATTATACAAATTTGTAACTATCTCAGGTCAAATAAAATAATGGGTAAAGAATTAGGCGCAATCTTACTGGTTGATGCAAGAAATGCATTTGGCTCCGTTTGCCATTATCAATTACTCGACAAACTTTTTGGTCTCTGCTCAAATCGAGCGTTTAGTTGGTTCCGAAGTTTTCTTACCAATAGAGAATTTTACGTCGAAATGAATGGTGAACGGAGCAAATGCATTCCACTGCCAGATCGGGGCGTTGTTCAAGGTAGCGGCCCTGGGCCGCTGACCTTTAATTTGGCCTATAATGACGTATTTACAAATTTCCAGGGCGAGGGTTTTTTGGTAGGGTTCGCTGACGATGTTTGTTTAGCTTGCTCATCTGACACGGAGGAGACGATAAAGAAGACGCTGGAGGATGGATTGGTCCATATCAAGAAATCTCTACAGGAGAAAAATATACAATTACACCCAAAAAAGACGACGCTGCTTAAAATAGGTAATTGGACAACACCTGTGCTATATGAGGGGGAAAATGTCGTAGAAGAAGATATTTCGAAGTATTTAGGTGTTTTGATAAATAAAAATCTAGATCTAACTGACCATATTAAAACCGTAGAGAGGAAAATAATACAAGCTGGACATAAAATTCGGGGTTTAACTAATGTAGGCTCACCAAAGCAGCTCTGTAATATGTACCAGTCACTGGCGGTCGGTATTTTTGCCCACGCCCTAGACTGTCAACCTTTTTTAAAGGCCGAAACATACAGGAGGTTGCAAAAATTAATTTGTGATCAACTTAAATTTATCCTCAAACGCAGATATATAAATGGTAAAATTAATATTTCTCATGTCTCCTTACTACTAGAAGCTAGTCTACGATCTCTTTACAACACACATAGGTATCTTGCATTAAATAGATTAAATACTATTTTCATTTGTCAAAAACCGATTGAATTATCAAATGAACTAAAATCGTGTTTAATCGCCAGTCCCGGTGATTATGTGATAAAGCCTTTTGGCTATGATCGTGGACCCAACGGTGAAAATCATAATTTTCTAAAAAGTAAATACTTTAGCGACGTCGCTAATGGTAATTATGCCGTTAAAATGCAAATATCAAATGATCTCCCCGAGGCCATTAGAAAACATAAAGACCTTAATAAAATTTGGCCATATTGTTATATAAATGAATTTAACAAAGTTCCCCAAGAAATAAGGGCACTTTTTGGCACATTTCAATTCAAAAATGCTCTTAAAGAATATTTTAATCGAAAATGTCAACATAAAATGACCGACGATGACTACTGTAAATACTGTAAACCACAGAATATAAGTCACTCTGACTTCAAGATTTTAATAGATAACAGAGCTTTTTACAAAAATATTTTTAATAATAATAAAGGTATGTTTCACTCAGGTATTAAATTATATGAGGGAGACGAGATTCGAAATGAAGTAAACCGACGACTGCTAACTGATGTAAATCTACAAAATTACATAATAAGAAATAAATATGTAATACCTACGGATGCAAATATCCTGGAAAATGAGTATTGGGATATTGGCCCAGAACATATCCAACAAGCTGACTAAAACCTTAAAATATAACAAAATTTTTCTTTTTTTAATTTTGAATTCTAGTCGTAGTAGTTTATAGAATTAAAAACTAATTCTATCTTATTTCTTTTCTCAGTCGCGAAATATCTACTATAAGGCCCAAATTTACCCAAATATTTTCAAAAAGAGAAAAAAATGTTATCAGGTTATTCACGGGAGATCTCAGTTCTGCTTGGAAAATCTTTAAATAATCCCGTTATCGCCATGAACTACTATAAACTGTTTTTCAAATTGATAAGTTAAAAAATGAAGTCAAGAACTGCACGCCGTTTTGTCTTAAAGTTCAATCGTCGCCTAAAAAATAGGCCTAAAAAATAAAGCTTCGGATTTAGTCACTTAAGTTAATATTACAAAAATAACTGTATTTTTCTATTAGCCACTAAGTGACTTAAATTATGTTCCGACGAATCTTATTAATCACTCGTCGCTTCTACGTGTCCTTCGTAGGTGGCCACAATCACGTGGTTGCGTACCGAGAGCACCGTGGAGCGTTAACTATAAAAGATTATTCTGCTTTTTTTTTCAACATTACAAATACGAATCTATTAAAGGGGTCGGCCTTCAATTAATTAAAAACTTTCTTTTTTTTTGGCCAAAATAAATCAATATTTTTTTAACTACGGTATGCGTAAAAACTTAAAAATTTCCGTTTTTAAAAATAAACCCCCGTACGAATTACAACGTGAGAATCACAACTAGTCCATATGCGCAAGAAGTCACAATGTTAGATTTTCTTGGTATAACGTAGTGGAAACGACGATATAAAATGTACACATTCTAAATCCCTTTTTAGAGTCTGACACATTTTCAGTCCTTATAAACTAAGGCCGTTTATTTTCCACCTACGCATTTTACAATTTTCCTGTTTTTACGATTGGCCGCTACTAACAAGCTGTTTCAGACACCGTTGAGTGGCAAGGACTGTGCGAGAACATCCAGGATGGCGGAGACTGGTCAGATTATGGATATATTCGAGCTGCAAACCTCGATAGTGGGAAAATTTCTAGATTCACAGACGCCACCTGGTCTAAGCGACTAGCTAAAGGTGACGTCATTATTTTCAATATCCTAGAAATTCTACCTCCCGCTGAAACCGACAAATTTCTAGAAGAGGAAGGACATGTCAATTTTTATTACGATGAAGTCGAAAAAATTTTAAAAACTATGCGACGACACAAAAATTCACACACTTTTTGTGATCCGGCTTTTTGGCCTCATGACACCCCCTTTCACATTAAATCCAAATTCTGCTGCTCTGAATGTACTTATCTCTACGGAGACGATATGGACAATATTTGTCCAAATCTAAGCTTGGCAGGTCTCATGACCGAAATACATCGTTTTATCATTAGTAATATACAACTAGAGCAGCAAAAAATAGCGTCCTATAAATGTTGCGATGAGAGTTATTTGATTGGATGCTTTATCGAGGGAAATCCCATAGCTCTAGGCTTAGCAACTAGAATGACCTCCTTCGATAAAATATCCAATAAAATAATTAATAAAATAGGAAATATTATATTTAAAACAGATGAATTCAAAATTGCGCTGAAAAAAATCTCATTCTGGGATTTCTGTTATGATAGATCGTGGTTGTTCAGAAAAAACGAAGCAATAAAGGCATATTCTGCCTCAGATAACGTTGAGAACTTAAATTTTACAAATATTCTTGACAACGAAAACCCGGTAATAAACGACGATTTTGAAACTGACACAGCTGGTGAACTTTTTATATCTATTAGTTCCAACCCATTCGACAGTCTGCCAGACTCTTTTCAGAGTCCTAAATCACCAGCAGACGAGAGCTTTGTAGTACTAAAACGTAACACATTTTCACGGCGGAAGCTTGAATTTGAACCAAAATGCTCTACTCGGAAAAAACTAAACAATTTTTACAAGGACGGCAAAAGTCAGCATATTTACGGCTTTTCTATGGATGATATCCACGTGTGGCGAAAAAGTCGCTCTAAGGACATCCTCGAAAAAATGAGCCTAATCAACAGTATTACCGATGACCTAAAACTAGAAGTCACGTCGGACATTAAAAAGCACAACTCTGCGGCCTTAATTGTCGCCCTTGAGCTAAAGTCACGACGAAATGACTGCAAAAAAATGGGTGAACTTTTTAGAAATGCATCTAAAATAGAACGACGTAAATTTAAATTAATTACATTGGCTGAAAAACTAGATCAAACCCAAATTATGCTTAACGTTGAATACTCTAAAAAGCTAAAAATTGAGGTCAATAATGACCTACAAGTATTAAATAATTTGACAGACCATCTAAGAACTAACCAGGTTAAATCCTCGTTGCTCTTTGACAAAATTCACATTGAGTCTAATGAGAAAATGGGGGTGATTGAAAGATACCTCGACCTTCTTATCAAAAACGATATAAAAACACCATCGGTCGAATTTTTAGCTCAAAAGATTTCTGATGAAACAAATCTTTTCAACGAGACTGTATCAAAATATACAAAGATTCTATTTGAATCAAGCGAAACCTACGGTGGAATTATAAATAGTATTAAAAGACTTTTGGACGATAATACTGACAGTCAGAGCAAAATCAGTAAAATAAATGTTTTGCTCGAAAGCCGACGAAAAATGAAAAATGACCGATTTTCGGATTATAGTCTTAGCTGCTCTACACGTGACAATATTGAAATCCAAGAGTTTGAAAAGGACCCCCTTTTTTACAAACCACCAACAGATACTAACAAATTAAAGGCGAAAAAATCATTTTCTGGGAAACAGAATTTTATTAAAATTACTCCGGTTAACTGCAACACGCCAGATGTAACTAAACCAGAAAAACCACTTTTAGTAAAAAAAATTCGCCAATAAATCTAAACGCTCGATTAACTTCTAAAAAAAATCTATCAGAATGATTTGTGGTTTCGCCATAGGAGGCCTCGCTGTGTGGGGTGGCCGGGTTTGCCCCGGTTATGCGCGTACCATCGGTTCGTGCATGTCTGGGGCGCGCGCGGTCACTCTTCGCTGGGCGGCCTTCTGGTGAAATACCAAATTACTATAACTGAGCACCGGTTTGCCAGCTGTCTGACAGCCTACGGTACAATTGGTGCTCATTAATAGTCTTCGATTCTAGTTATTATGTATCCACTTAGAAATAGTTAAAAATCAATTCAAAATATAGCGCCCTACTACGTTTTACTCTCCAAATGAAAAAAAAATATTCATGAGATTCACGCCGATAAAATCGTTGGATAACTAATTTGTATACTTTTTATAAAGTTAAAAAATAAAAACTAACAAATCGCCAACTGTCCTTTACAGTCACGTGTCGACAAAACTCTAAATCAAAATCACATTGCGTTATAATATCCTGCCCTGCTTTTACCACGCTAATTTGACTCAATCAAATAATTTAATAAATTTTCAAATAACTAACAAAAAAAGTTTATAAATGGAAAACTAGCAATTTATTTATAAATATATGAGTCGACTATAAAAATAAACACTTCGAGCAGGAAAAACGCAAAATATATCAAACAAACAATAACTAGGGAACATAACATTGAAACATCTTTATCCTCGTGGCGATTCACATTTCTGGGGTCTGAAAGCAAATGGTAAATTCGAAATCAAAATCTAACAACGGAAAAAAATCGGCCTGTTATGAAATTAATCAGAACTTATGAAATTATTTGATGTCTCTTTTCTAATTTTTTTTTAAAGAAAATATCAGAGGGCACCAAGTTTCTAACATTTCTTATTTATATATTAATTTCAATCTTAAGGACGTTTAGCCTTGGTATCCATTCTCTGTCCTAGTCACAGCCCGTTAGGACCACATTCGACGACAAAATTGGTCCTTAGGGTTAAATTACTACTGGCAGCAAATGATAATTTTAGCCATCTAGGCTAAACGTCCTTATGACGAGATATGATCAAAAATATCTGCTTACTGCAAAAATATATACTATGTCAAAATGGCAGTTTATAGCAAACCTCGTCCTCGTATTTTTTATAAAAAATAAAAATTCTTTCTACTCCGAAAATAAGTTCATAAAGTAGATACTTTCAAGCGTCGAATTAATAATTATTTTTCTACATAAATATAACAAGTAGATTGAATCGACCAGTATTTATAGAATTATTCAGAACTGTCCTGAAAACCTCAGATACAGTTCAAACGCCTATTACGAGCTACGCGTACATTCCTAGCAATTCGTATAAATTCAGTTTTAGGCTAAAATCATTTTTCTAAGTATCGGCCAAGAGGCACTATGTATTTTTTATGAACTTTAATTTCACTACTTCATAGGATCAGCTAACATAAAACTATTTCGTATCGACGGATTACTCTGTTTTAAAACAAGTGAAACCAGGTTTTATCTAACCAGGTGGTAATCATTAATAAAAACAAAAATCTTTTTTTTACCACGTTGAATTACTTATAGTCACAAAATGTTACAAACAAATTTATTTGTTTAAAAAACTATCTTTTCTCAATCTTCTCTAAAAAATTATTAGAATGAAGAGATATGTTAATATTTTACCTCTATTCCATAATACTCTCGGACTTGACCGCGAGAAATAGCCGAATAATCAAAATCGCCAAAAGATTTCTCGAAATAAACTCGCATCGGTGATAACCATCTATTTTCATCGGCATCGACAGCCTGTGCCCAGTTTTCACTTTTCACATATGGAGGCACCCCAAAATGGTATCCAACGACGTTCTCTGGTGCCAATACACCGCCAGTAGAACCAAATTTGAAAAAAAAACCACCCAAATCCCATTTTCGAACAGACCCTAAAGGGACGGCGGGTGAAAATCGTGAAAATCTACCCCGGTAGTCGGCCGGGATAGAAAATAGCCGGGTTATGCAATAAATGGTACCATAATCAAACCCATTTTTAATTAACTCTCGAAATTGGCTAGATAAATAATTTTCACCGATTAAAAGCTTATAATCTGCGTAGGTTCTGACGAATTCTGAAAGTCCGTCAGGGCCCTCAAATTCGTCGGATACTCTCACAGAATCTATGATCGCCACAAAATTGCTGTAAACGCGCAAATTATGCTCGCAAACGTTCATGCGACAATTTGGTTCGGGGCAGAGATTGACTAAAGGCGCATTCAGATATTTCTGAACAAAAAAATTGCGACGACTCAACTCTGGGTGGTCATTTTGCAAAATGGCCTGACGTGTCCAACAAGGATTCTCGTGGTGAAATATCACTCTTCCAAAATTGTTGCGCTGCGCAATAAAGTCACGTGCTCGTAGTAATAGGGCATCTACCTCCTCCTGCGTTGTTATTACACTTCGTACACGTGCAGTCAAATCTTCGAACCCGCTAAATAATTAATACGATATATCGCCAAATATAGGCCATACTTCGATCAAGACACTCCGTCAGCAGCATAATCATTTTACGGCGATACAAAAAATTAATTCTGTCTTACAACAAAATTAATTTATTTTTTTTTTAAAATGTATCGACCAAGTAATAACCGGTGTATTTTACCATATTACAAATCTCAAAACATTTAGGTTTTATTATGAGAGATATCCAATCGTCTGAAAACTGTATAAACTAAAATATAAAATTTATACATGTATTATAATAATCTGCGTTTGACGACCAATAAAATATAAAATTTGAAGAAATTCTATAGGAAAATTATTATTTTTTGAAATATATTTTATTTTATTTTTTTTGGGTATCGATTATCCATCGAATTCTTATAAAAAAGGGTGGATAAGTCAGGTTGTTGCTCTCGGTACCGGCCGGGTCCGGGCCTACTTCAAGTCGGCCCGGTCACGACGGGTGCTGAGTGTCACATATATTCTTCTCAAATTTTCTCAAGATTGACGAAATTTTTATACTTCGATGAAATTTTTTACAAGGACAAACTAATTTACATAGTATAAAACTTCAAATTGTCAAAAACACCGTTGCTCGCCTTGATGATCGGATAATGTTGGATCTTGCCGTGTGCCTCCAGTGGATTGAAGTGATCATCGGTCATAGGACTGGAAAATTTGTGGGCCAAAAAGACTAATGCGAGATCGTGAAATTTTCTTACTGCGATGAGACTAACGGTTGATATATCAATCAAGACCCGGGAACGTGCTTCAATAAACTCGACACCAGCTTCAGTCAACAGCGCCACCAGACTGGAGCGTGTCGACATCACCCCCTTAAAATTATGTTTTAAGGACACTAGTAGCAAATAATATGTATAATTTTGAGTAAAAACTTATTTTTATAATTTTCTATCC